>CM059834.1:28953457-28970241 GCA_030444775.1 Atalantia buxifolia | reverse complement strand
AAAATAGCAGGTTTACTTACATGCATTTAGTATTATACTAATACATGCCTCTTTTCACCTATGGTTCTTTGTTTACTTGCACTTTCATATTGACTGGAAAATGCATATTGGATGAATGAAATGGCTATGATACTATTTTCCAAATAAAAAACTCTCTCATCAAGAACAAGAAAATGGTAGTTATTAGTTTAATATTGTCCAGTATCCGCACTGCATATGTTGCTTTCAGTTAATATTCCACAATATTTCAGAGAAAACAGAAAACAACAGGAGAACTGAACAGAAAAATGAAGATCAAAACATAGACCTGGAGCTACCACTGTTTGAGTTAGCTACAATTGCTAATGCCACCAATAACTTTTCAATCAACAGCAAGCTTGGAGAAGGTGGCTTTGGACCTGTTTACAAGGTAAACTTGAAAGCTGCAAGTCAAGAATACTTATTTTACTGGGTAACTAAATTCACGTATATCTTCCCAGGGCACACTGGTGGATGGACAGGAAATTGCTGTAAAAAGGCTTTCGAAGATTTCGGAGCAAGGATTGAAGGAGTTGAAGAATGAGGTTATACTATTTTCCAAATTACAGCACAGAAATCTTGTAAAGCTTCTTGGCTGCTGCATTCAAGGAGGGGAGAAATTGTTGATTTATGAATTCATGCCGAACAGAAGCCTGGACTCTTTCATTTTTGGTCTGGATCCCTCTAAAACATTAAAATATTCAGCTAGCTTGTGCCTTGATTATAGACGATTCTTATAACCTTAACGCTGTAATTTGTAGATCAAGAAAGATGTAAGCTATTGGATTGGCCCAAGCGTTTCCGCATTATTTGTGGGACTGCTAGGGGTCTTCTCTACCTTCATCAAGATTCTAGATTGAGGATTATACATCGAGATCTCAAAGCAGGTAATGTGTTACTTGATCAGGATATGAATCCAAAAATTTCAGATTTTGGCTTGGCCAGAACTTTTCGCGGAGATGAGACTGAAGGAAGCACAAGCAGAGTTGTTGGAACATAGTAAGTATTTCCTGTCGTGTGATCTCTGCGATTCACTTGCTTTGATTAATGAAAACTAACTTATACATTCTAATCCTCTGAAGTGGTTATATGGCACCGGAATACGCCAGTGATGGGCAATTCTCAGTAAAATCCGATGTCTTCAGCTTTGGAATATTACTGCTGGAGATAGTAAGTGGAAAAAAATAGAGGATTTTATCATTTGGACAACAAGCTTAATCTCATAGGACATGTAAGCAAAACGCATTTATACGACATTTTCTATCATAGTTTAAACTACTAAATAAATAACAAGTGACAAAAGAGTTATGATATGTTGTTAGGCATGGAAGTTGTGGAACAAAGGCATGCCTTCAGAACTGATGGATCCCTGTTATCAAGAATCTTGCAATCTGGCTGAAGTGATACGATGCATTCACATCAGTCTATTATGTGTGCAACAACATCCTGATGACAGGCCATCTATGCCCTCGGTGATTTTGATGTTGGGCAGTGAGATTGTGCTGCCTCAGCCGAAGCAACCCGGTTTCTTGGCGGATAGGAAATCAATCGGGCCAGATTCTTTGTTAAGCATTCCCGAATCATCTTCAAGTAACTTAATTACGATCTCAGAGTTGGAGGCTCGTTAGAGAACATCTATTAGTAACATGCCATATTCCACATTATCTCTGAAACTTAAATTACATAATCAGTGATATTTCAGCTAAATGATTGAATCAGAAATGATGAAGTTTGTGGTTCAATTATCCTACGATGTAGTATAAGTTGTGGATCTCAAATAGAATGCTTCGTAATGTTTATATAGAAATTGTAAATAAGAGGAACTGTTCATAATAACCCCTAGCATCTTGTTATTTTTGTCAGGATTATTATTTAAAAATAGCAATTCAAGGTATCAAAAATATGAACGTTATATCGTTATCATTTTGACTTCCTCTCGTTTAAAATTAAAGAAAGATACACAAGATTCCAACCGAAATTTTGAGTTTCATTGAACTATCATAAACTCTTATGCATAAAGTCTACGTTTAATGGGTGAGAAATTATTTTTCTTTCTCACATTGTAATTATAAATGGACCCTAATTATATTTAAAATCTCTGGCTTATGTCCTATTTTCTTCTTTCTTTTTCAAAACCTTATTTTCTAACCACTGATTTAGTTACTTTAGGAATCCGATGGTTTCTGATTTTCTCATTTACTTTTATACGTGTGACGCAGTAAGGATAACACAATGCAATCTCATGAAAAATTTTTTAGACCGCATGAAAAATCACACCTGTCAACAAAATCTTTTCGTTATATCATATTTGTATTTAATATAGTGTAAATAATTTAATAAACATAAATTAATTTACTAATTATATTAATTAGAGACTAGGTCAAAATCTCATTAAGTCATTTGAATTAGAATAAAATCTAATCATATTTTGATTAAAACATAACCTAATTGCATTGGCTTTGCAGGTAGTAAAATGATAGCCATTATTTATCTACCCTATCAACTTGCTTTAGCTACCCCCTTGTATTAATTAATATTAGAGAGATCAAAGTCTCATTGGATTACAATGAGATATAATCATTCTTCAATTAAAATGTAACCCAATTGCGTTTGATTGGAACGATATTTAGTGTTTATCGATCCTATAAATCCGCTTCCACTGCCCTGTTGCATGAATTACATAATGGACATGTTCTTTTATGATTAACTTACCAAACCTGTATAATAAATTATATCATAATTGATTGTTTCAAAATCTAAAATTTATCAAACACCTTAAGAAATTGTTTGCTAAGTTGATTACTTCAGAAGTTAAATAACTTTAACTAATGGTGAGCTTATTTATTCTCATTATTTAATTTTTATTTTTATTTTTATCTTTTTAACAATCTAAATTTTATTGGGAGTCTAAATACATACATTTATTGCACACCATAAAAATATGCCTAACTAACAAGGGTAAAAGCTCATTTAGTCCCTATATTTTTTAAAATGCTTCGAAACATCCCTACCGTTGAAGTATTGATACCGCTATCGTTACTTTTTATTTCTTTTGGCTTACTTTTATAATATTACTGTAACGCCCAAATTTCTTTTTTTTAATGGAATTTTTTTAAATGACATTATTACCCTTATAAATAGGGATTATTTTTTGGGATAATTTTTGAAAGAGGGTTATTTTTCCAAATCCAATAGGGTTTCTTAACTCCCTATAAATTCATATTTTCTTTTCTATTCTATAACACTAATTCAACAACGCTATTTTTCTTCTCTGCTGCTCTCAACACTCTCACCACACCCTAGGGCTTTAAACGATTGTTTAGGAGAGAATTGGAGCGATTGGTACGTCATTCTTTCCCCTCAATACTCCTAATCATGTTATCTAGGGTTATAATGGATGATTCACATTGTGATTAGGCTTTGTTTCGGGTTTTGATTAATTAGGAGTTTGGTTAATCAATTCTTGGCATAATAAGCATGTAGAATGATTCTGGACAGCATGATATCTCGATTTTTTAAACTTATATTTTGTGAACGAATTTTCTTAGGAAATTTACTTTCTGGAAACTAGACATGTGGAACTTCCTTAATAAATTTTATTTCATGAAATTCGATTTCGTTTTCAAATTAATATGTATTTTCGAAATAAGAACCACTGTGCTGGAATACTGCGATTCCAGCATTCTGGTTGGATTTACAAAATTATTTGTACCACCAAATGAACTCGAAAAAATTATGAAATTTTATATGGAAGTTATTATACGTGTCTAGTAATTCCAGTTTTAATTTCATAATTTTCTAACCAGTATTTTATTTGATAAAATTCTCATAACCTGTTCTGTTCGGTTAAGGTTATAAGAAAACAGTTTCGAATTTGTTGAGAAATAAATAGTTTTGAAAATGTTTTTGATTTCGGATCCTCTTGAAAATTTTACATGGGGTATTCATGGATGTCCAGAATAGTTCCATGGAATATTATGTCAATCCGAGTTTTAGATTAAGATTTAAAATTTCGAGAATCAGACTTGTACAGGAATGATTAGAAAAACAGGATCTTAGAATAAATTATTAATTATCATATCTTGTTTTTGTTTAAGGTGTAGAAGGTGATTGAGGCTCTTAGAAGCTTAGCGGTGTGATTATTCGAATTCCCTAATCGAGGTAAGTAACTTCATTCCTAGTATACTGGATATATATAAGTATGTTGATATTATTATTATAAGTATAAATGTTTTTATACTACTTAGAAGAAATTAAATGATTTTCATACCAAAATCAGTTTATGAAAATGTTTTCAAATCTGAATTCTTTGATAAAATGTTTTATAAATGTTTTTTAAATATATATAAGTTATTTTGTTACATAACTACGTTTTATGATTTTATTCTGTAAAATAGGTTGCAAGCCTAAAGTATTGTTATAGACTTTTATGTATCTGTTATGAATGTTTTGTACTCATGTATGATTTCAGTAATTGATGATTGTATGAGATTCCTTATGTTTTGGCTCATTGTCCATATTTATTCTGATTCTGATCGTAATATACGATATATCTGTCGGACGATCAAGATCGGATTTCTGTTCTGAATGTGCACACAATATTCTGATTCTGTCTGGGCCGGGTCACCAGGACTATAGGTGACACTATGTGACATGAGCTAACATTTTGTTTTCTGTGAATACAATATATGACTTGCCTTTATAAGTAATTATGTTTTTGATACTCTGAATTACTATGAATTTATGATACTTTATCGTGATATGAGGCTTTATGAAATTATGGATTATGATATATGTATGTTTTTAAATAAAAGGAGGCTTGCAATATTTTATGTATCGATAGGCCTAGTGTGCTAGGAATGATTTTACTTACCTAGTTGACGGCTCACCCTCGCCACCACTTTTTGCAGATTAAGTTTATTTTGAGAGGTGCGATTAACGTTGGAGTTAGAAATTTTTATTTCTGTCTGCCATTGAATATGAGGAGGAAGAAACTCATATTCCTTTTAGTTTATTTCTATTGGGAACTTGTAATTGAAGTTTGAGACTTTTATTATTTTTGTGTTTTTGGGAGATTATATAATATTAGATGTATGAACTTGTGGATTTATTTGATTAATAAATTTGAGGTATTCCAATGTGAATTTATGAGTAAGGATTATGATTTATAGGTAACCTCCTTCTTCACGTGCTCCGCACGTGTTAGATTTGGGGTGTTCCAATTACCCTTTTATGATAATTTTTTGTTTGGACATTAATAATAATAAAATAATTAAATTACTAATTCAATCCTAAAAAATAAAAATAAAAAATTTATATTAATTTTAAATTGTTAAAAATTGGATGCAAACTACCAAGTGTGCAAATGGTACTTGAAAAAAAATTCATATAAATTTTTTTTACGGTTAAATTGGTAATTTAATTATTTTCTTTTTATTAATGTCCAAAAAAATTATTATAAAAGGGTAATATTATAAAAGTAAGCCAAAAGAAATAAAATGTAACGGTAGGGGTATCAATAGTTTAACAGCATGGATGTTTCGAGGCATTTTTAAAAATACAGGGACTAAATGGATACTAATATTAAAATACAAGGACTAAATGACCTTTTACACAACTAACAATTCGCATATCCAAAATGGGATCAAGCTAGGGCAGTTGAATTTTAAGTCTAAGGGGTCATCAGTTCTGAGAGTTTGAAGTAAAATTTAGCCTTTGAATAACTGTCAATTTGGTATGATTGAGTTGGGAAACAAGTTTAGCTCAATTGTCTCAAGACTACCATTTGGTTACTAAATTGGATTATAGCTTTCTAAACTTTAAAGAAGTTTGATGACAATGCTATATTTGCTACAGGATTTGAGCAAAAATAAAAATAGCAAAGATGTGATTGTGCTGTCAATAATATCTTGCAAGATTGTAGAAGCAATTTTTTTTTTTTTTGAATTTATGATATCAGATATATGATAAAGATATGTAGGCAGATTTTTTGGCTTTGTTTGTTTCTTTTCTTTGTATAAATTCAGATACTGCAGCAATGAATGATATGCAATTAATGTTTTAATTTCTATTTGTTATATTCTCTTTGTTTAATAACAACATAGTGGTATGAGAGACCTTATTCTTAAGGACCTGTAACGTGTGAGTAAATCCAGAGAGGCTTCCTACACTAAATCAAATACTTAGCTTTCAACCTAAAATTCAATATGGGAAGAAATGGTTTTTTATTTGTACCTCCAGTTTTCACAGGTGAAAATTATCAAATATAGGCTGTGAAAATGGAATCATACCTATAAGCTAATGACCTATGGACTTGGTGGAATCGGATCCTAAGGATCCACTAATAGCTCATATGAGGAATAATAGAGATGAAAGAAAAAAGAGATATAAGACCAAGATATGCATCCACTCTACAGTTTCAGAGACAATTTTTTTTAAAGATCATGACTTGTGAAACAATAAAACAGGCATAGGATCTTTTGAAGCAAGAATATCAGAGGAACGTCAAGACAAAACAAATACAGGTCCTGAACTTCAGAAGGGAATTTGAAATGTAGAAAATGAAGGAGATAGAAAGAGTTAATGACTATAAAGATAAGTTGCTAATGATTGCCAATAAAATTAGAATGCTAGGGGAAGAGTTTTCTGATAGAAGGGTTGTAAAGAAGATTCTAGTGACCTTGCCTAAGATATTTGAATCTAAAATCTCTTAACTTGAAGAGTCTAGAGATATGTCAACAATAACATTTGCAGAGCTCGACAATGCACTGTAAACTCAAGAACAAAGGAGAGCTTATAGAAAAAAGGAGATAGTTGAAGGAGCATTTCAACTGAAAGAGGCTGATCAAGCTCAAGGAGGCAGCAAAAAAAAAAAAAAACAATGGAGTAAGAAGAATTACAAGAAGAGACAAAGTAGCATCAATGAAGGCAACAAGGGTAAGCACTCTCCATGTCCTCACCATAAGAAAACCTCTCATCCGCAAAAGAAATGTTGGTTTAGCTTGACATTCAATGCAAAGCATGCAAGCAAATGGGGCATATAGAAAAGGTGTGTAAAAACAAATAGCAAGAAGGACATCAAGCTCAAACAGTCGAACAATAACAGGATGAGCAACTTGTTGTTGTATCTTTCTTCTCAAGCAACAATTCAAGTGACGACTAGCTTATAGACAGCAGATGCACAAATCATATGTCTTTTGATGAATCTCTTTTCAAAGAAGTAAATAAGTTAGAAGTGTCAAGGGTTAAAGTTGGCAATGGGTAGTGTATTGAAGTAAAAGGTAAGGGGACTGTTGCAATAAAAGGCTCAGCATGTAGAAAGTTAATTTCTGATGTATTACTTGTTCCTAAAATTGACCAAAATCTACTAAGCGTGCGACAATTGCTTGAGAAAGGTTGTTTTGTTATATTTAAGAATAACATGTGTCATTCTTGACCCAAATTGTGTAGTGTTGTTCTCTGTAAAAATGAATAGAAAAAGTTTCAGCTTAAATTGGAACAAGGATGAATCTAGTGCATATCAATGTACTTTGAACCAGGTTGAGTTATGGCACAAGTGGGTGGCGCATTTTCATTATTCTGCATTAAAATACATGCAGAAAAATAACCTTGTGCAAGGAATAAGTTTCAATGGAGAAAAGCAGTGTGTGAAGTTTGTCAGTTGAGAAAGCAAGCTAGGTTGCCATTTCTTGTTAATAAGGCATGGAGAGTAGTTAAGAAGCTTCAGTTGATCCACACTAATGTTTGTGGACCTTTGAGGACTGCATCCTTAAGTGATAATAGGTACTTTATTGTTCTTATTAATGATTTTAGCAGAATATGTTAGCTTTACTTTCTCAAACAAAAGTCTGAAGTTGCTAGTGTGTTTTGGAAGTTTAAAACATGGATTGAAAATCAAAGTGGCTGTAAAATCAAGGTGATTAGGTCTGATAATGGGACTGAATATACAGTTGATAAATATGCTAAGTTTTACGAAGCTGTAAGGATTGAACAGCACCTTACAACAACTTATACACCTTAACCAAAATGGAGTTAGTAAGAGGAAAAACAAGACAATTATGGAGATGGCTAGATGTCTGTTGTTTGAGAAGGAAATGCCAAAGGCGTTTTTAATGAGGTTGTTAATACTATTGTATTTCTACAAAACAGGTTAACAATAATGGCTTTAAAGGGAAAAACACCTTTTGAAGCTTGGTTTGGTTTTAAACCCTTTATTTAAAACTTGAGAATTTTTTGCTGCTTGTTTTTACTCATGTTCCAGATGCAAAAAAGGAAAAGTTGGATTAAAAGGGAGAATATGGAGTTTTCATAGGATATAACACTCTCACCAAAGGTTACAGAGTTTATCAACTTTTGATGGGAAGAATCATAGTAAGTAGAGATGTTAAATTTGATGAAGCCGGAAGATGGAATTGGGCAACACCTGAACCTGAACAAGTTTATGTAAAAAAAAAGAACCAAAATTGTAAGAAGATGATATGATTGATAATGAGATAATAAGAAGTACTAGACCAATTACAGAAATTTATCAAAAAAGCAATAAGGCTGTGTTTGAACCTGCAGGGTATGATGAGGTTGCTAAAGATCCGAAGTGGCTTGAAGCAATGGAAGATGAGATCAAGATGATTCACAGAGATCAAGATGATTCACAAGAATCAAACTTGGGAGTTGGTGGATAGACCACTACACAAGAAGGCTATTGGTGTAAAATGGGTTTATAGAACTAAACTTAATGCTGATGGTTCTGTAAACAAATTCAAAGCAAGGCTGGTTGTAAAAGGGTATGCTCAACTATTTGGTGTTGACTTCTTTGAAACTTTTGCACCTGTAGCATGTATGGACACTATCCGATTACTTCTAGCACTTGCAGCACAAAAGTAATGGAAAATCTACCAGCTTGATGTAAAATCGGCCTTTTTAAATGGCTCTTTAGAGGAAGAAATCTTTGTTGAGCCGCTTGAGGGTTTTGTTACAAATCCAAAGAAAGTATACTTATTAAAAAAGGGCATTATATGACTTGAAGCAGACCCCAAGAGCCTGGTATAGCAAGATTGATGATCATTTACTGAAGATAGGCTTCAACTAGAGCATGAGTGAATCAACTTTGTATATTCAAGTAATTAATCATGAACTGATAGTTGTTTCACTTTATGTTGATAGTTTGCTTCTGTAACACCCCAATCTAATACGTGCAGAGCACGTGAAGAAGGAGGTTACTCACAAATCGTAATCCTTACTCATAAATTTCAAACTGAAATACCTCAAATTCTTATTTAAATAAATCCACAAATTCACACATTCTACACTAAATAGTCTCTCCCAAAAATAAAAAAGTCTCAAACTCCAAATTACAAGTTCATAACAGAAATAAACTAAACAGAAATATGAGTTTATTCCTCTTCTTATTCAAATAACAAACGAAAACGAAATCACTAACTCCACAGCTAGGCACACCTTTCAAACGGAACTTAATCTGTAAAAAGTAATGACGAGGGGTGAGCGGTTAATTCTGTAAGTAAAACCATTCCTAACACACTAGGCCTATCGATATCCAAAATATTGCAATCCTCCTTTTATACAAAATGTATATCATATATATCATAATCCGTAATTTCATAAAACATCATATCACGAAAAAGTAACATAAACTCATAGTATTTTAGAATATTAAAAGCATAGTTATTTATGAAAGCAAATCATATATCGCATTCACGGAAAACAAAAGGTTAGCTTATGTCACATAGAGTCGCCTATAGTCCCGATGACCAAGCCAAGACAGAATCAGAATATCGTGTGCACATTCAGAACAGAAACCCAGTACTGGTCCAACCAAATATATTGTATATTACGATCAGAATCAGAATAACTACGGACAATGAGCCAAAACATTAGGAATCCCATGCAATCATCAATAACTGAAATCATACACGAGTACAAAACATTCGTATCAGATTCATAATGTCCATAAAATAATTTAGACTTGCAACATATTTTACAGATAAAATCATAAAACTTAGTCATGTAACAAAATAACTTACATATTTAAAAAGCATTTATAAAATACTTTGTTAAAAATAATTTAGGTTTGAAATCATTTTTCCATATACTGATTTTGTTACGAAAATCATTTAATTTTTTAAATAGTGTAAAACATTTATACTTATAATAATATCAAAGTACTTATACATATTCAATATACTAGGAATGAAGTTACTTACCTAGATTAAAGGATTAACTAACACACCTCTAAGCCTCTAAAAGCCTCAATCACGTCCAACACCTTAACAAATATAAGATATAACTATTAATAACTTATCCTAAGAGTCTGATTTTCTAATTCATACCCATACTAGTCTGATTATCAGAATTTTAACTCTTAATATAAAACTCAAAATGACAAAATATTCTATCGAACGATTTTCGACATTCATGGGTACCTCATATAAAATTTCCAAGAGGATCCAATACCAAAAACATTTTTAATACTATTTATTACTTGACAAAATTGAAACTATTTCACAGTACCTCTACCGAACAGAATGTGTTCTGAGATTTTTATAAAATCATATACTAATCAGAAAATTATGAAATTAAAACTGTGAATACTAGACACATGCAACCCCTATATAAAATTTCAGAATGTTTCGAGTTCATTTAATTATAAAAATAAGTTTGTGAATCTGATTGCCTTGCTGGAATCACAGTTTTCCAGTGTATTAGTGTCCAATTAAAAAATCCATATAAAATTGAAAACAAAGTCAAATCTTATGAAAATAAAATTTAATCAATAAGCACTACATGTCTAGTTTTCAGAAATATAAAGTTCTTAAGAAAAATCGTTCAGAAAATATATTTTTGAATTCGAGATACTCATACTGTCCAGAATTTGTCCAATGTGCTTAAAGCACCAAGATTTGATTATTAAAACCCACAATAAATCATAACCTTAAACAGAACCTAAACACACCTTAAATCATGTATTTTGATCTGTAACAATCTAAAATTATGCTAATATAAACCCTAGATAGAGTGATTAGAAATCTTGTGGAGAACAAGGAGAATAAACTTACCAATTGTTTTGATGCTCTCCTACACAAATGTTTTAATTCCTAGGTTGCATTGAAAATGAAAGGGGCTTGGGCGGTATTTATAGGATTTCTTAAAGCTAATGGATGGCTAGGATTTTGCCACCATAACCCTTGATCAATGGTTGAAATTATCCTTTATAAATGCCTTACTAATTTCTAAAATTTTTATCTATTTTTACAACTTCTCTTACATCATTACATATGTCATAAATTATGTCATTATTACTTAATTATTGCATCATCACTTATGTCATTACTACTCTTAAAATTAAATATTATATTTTATTAATATTATTTTAATACTTAAAGGGGCTTGTTAGCTCAAAATATATTATACTATATTTATGTGAGAGAATTGAACCTTACAGCTTGTCACAAGAAGCAATGAAGAATTGGTGAAGCAATTTAAGGTTCAAATGATGCAAGCATTTGAAATGACTAATCTAAGAGATATGGCTTTCTTTCTAGGTTTGGAGATTCAAAAGTCATAGCAAGGAATCTTCATTGGATAGCAAAAATACACTAAGGAAGTGCTAAAGAAATTCAACATGGAGGATTCCAAGTTAGTATGTACTCCTTTGGCTCAAAATGAGAAATTTAGTAAAGATGACGGTGCTAAAAAGATTGATGAGGTATTATACGAGAGTATTATAGGTTGCTTGATGTATCTGACAGTAACAAGACCTCATATTATGTTTGTTGTAAGTCTGTTGTCCAGGTATATGCATTGTGCAAGTAAATTGCACTACAAGGCTGCTAAAAGGGTACTCAGGTATATCAAGGGAACTCTGGATCATGGAATAAAATTTGAGAAGGCGACAAGCTGGTCTTGCATGGTTTTGCTGATAGTGATTGGGCAGGATCATGTGATGATATGAGGAGCACATCATGCTACTTGTTTAGTCTTGGTTCAGATTGTTTCTGTTGGAGTTTAAAGAAGCAGGAAATTGTAGCTCAATCTACTACTGAGGCTGAGTGTGTTACAGCTGCTGCTGCAATCAATCAAGCCTTATGGATAAGGAAGCTCGTGACAAATTTGAAAATGATCCAGGATGATGAAACTAAAATTTTTGTTGATAACCAAGCTGCAATAGCAATTTCTAACAATCAAATGTTTCATGGGAAGACAAAGCATTTCAAAATTAAGTATTATTTTGTTAGAGAAGTCTAGAAGAATGATGAAGTAAGGCTTGTGCATTGCAAGACTAAAGATCAGTTGGCTGACAATTTGACAAAGGGACTGTCAAAGTCTAGATTTGAATTGTTGAAGAAAAAAAATTGGAGTCTGCAACAAAAATAGCAAGGAGGAGTGATGACAATGCTATATTTGCTGCAGGATTTGAGCAAAAATAAAAACAATAAAGATATGATTATGCTGTCAATAATATCCTGCAAGATTATAGGAACAATTTGTTTTTTGAATTTATGATATCATATATATGATAAAGATATGTAGGCAGATTTTTTGGCTTTGTTTGTTTCTTTTCTTTGCATAAATTCAGAAATTGCAGTAATGAATGATATGCAATTGACAGCCCCAATTTCTATGTGTTCTATTCTCTTTTGTTTAATACCAACAAAGCTTAATCTAGTGATTGATCAGAGGACTTTGGGTTTCTGTTTTTAAGCCGGGATGGTCTCAACTACTGGAAGCAGAACATGGAGGCACCCAATTTAGATGATATATACAGCGCAATATGCACGTTAAAAATCGTCTTTAGCCTAAAAAGTTTGTAATTGGAGATGAATAATATATAGAAATATAAACATTTTTTGCCTCATCAGCAATCTCATGTTTCTGCTTCAATTCACAGATATCTCATAAAGAACATTGTTGTCTAGAAAGAACAACTTTATGACAGGAAACTGCTTGTGAAAGTAATGGTAGAATTTGGTAGCAGCAAGAAATGTCAACTGCCAAACATTTGGAGAGCCCTCTGAAGGAATTGACGACTGCAGAATTTTCTGGACTCCACATCTCTGAAAGTGGCAAAAGGTTACATGTAACTGATGGAGCATTAAGAGTTGATTGTTCAAAACCCCGTACCCTGCACTCTAGGACATTGTTGATGTGTAATTTACCTGTGATTGAAGAAATCTTGGTGAGTGAAATCAACCTGCGAAACTTTACAATAAATAATCTTTGATTTTATGCTCTAGGATTGAATTTATATCTCAACAGCACATCATTGCTTCACTACAAACGACAAAATGGAAGGTCAAATCCAGCATAATTTTCTCATGCATCTGAATAAAATTCCAATCCAGACCTATTTGTAACACAGCTGGACTGACCTTTAAAATCCAAGATCACTAATATTGGTTGCCAAGATTTTATTATCACATCAAATGGGACAGGTTTAGTCGTGTAGAATCTTGTCTTCACAACCTCATAGAGATTCGAATTTTGAACTACGAGTCACTGTTGTTCAAGTTTCCACCACTTGCAACACTAAATAGTTGCGTTCTCACAAGGGAATTTGAGTCCAGAAGCATTGACTTTTAGTTCAATGCCGTTAAAGATGGATCATTAGGCATGGTATTAGCATCTATATAGTTTGTTAGAGAGAGATCTAAGTTTATACACGAATGGATGTGCTTCTATTTTTGTTCGTCTGTTGTAATTTACTATTTTTCTTGCCTGATTCCTCTGTTAGATCTGATACAATTACTTCATCTCAGTCTCTTAGTGATGGTAGGACCTTGGTTTCAAAAGCTGGAAACTTTGAGCTTGGTTTCTTCAGTCCTGGTAGTTCCAAGAATCGTTACATTGGAATTTGGTTCAAAAGCATCCAAGTTAAAACTGTTGTTTGGGTGGCAAACCGACTCAACCCCATCAATGACTCTTCTGGATTGTTAATTATAAACAAGAGGGGCAATCTTGTTTTAAAAAGCCAGAGCATGAGGGTAGTTTGGTCAGCAAGCTTGAGCAAAGAAGTGCAGCAGACTCCAGTGGTATTACAACTACTAGATTCAGGAAATCTTGTCCTCCGAGGTGAACAAGGGGGTGATTCTGGAACTTATTTCTGGCAAAGCTTTGATTATCCTTCTGATACATTGCTTCCAGGAATGAAGCTCGGATGGGATTTAAAGACTGGCTTTGAGCGACGTGTAATATCGTGGAAGAGCGCAGACGACCCGTCTCCTGGAGACTTTATTTGGGCAGTTGAACGACAAGATAATCCTGAGGTAGTCATGTGGAAGGGTTCAAGCAAGCTTTATAGCACTGGCCCGTGGAATGGCCTCAGCTTCAGTGCCCCAACGACAAGGCCTAACCCAATTTTTAACTTCAGCTTTGTCTCTAATGAGGATGAGCTGTATTACACATTCAGCATCATAGATAAAGCAGTTGTCTCAAGGATTGTCATGAACCAAACCACCTATTTAGGTCAACGATTCACATGGAGTAATAACACTCAAACTTGGGACTTGTATTCAAAAGCGCCAAGAGATGAATGTGACACTTATGGTCTTTGTGGTGCCTATGGTGTTTGCATTATCACCAAGTCGCCCGTTTGCCAATGTTTAAAAGGTTTTAAAACTAAATCAGGTGGGTACATGGACTGGCATGAAGGGTGTGTGCGTAGTAAGGCATTAAACTACTCTAGACAAGATGGTTTTATCAAATTTACTGAGCTGAAATTGCCAGATGCAAATTTCTCTCGGGTGAGCAAAAGTATGAATCTCAAGGAATGCAGGGAGAAGTGCTTAGAAAACTCTTCTTGTATGGCGTACACAAATTCAGATATCAGAGGAGGCGGCAGTGGCTGTGCCATGTGGTTTGGCGATCTGATTGACATGAGAAGCTTTCCAGATGGTGGGCAGGACTTCTATATTCGAATGTCTGCTTCAGAGCTAGGTATTTGCTGACCTCCTTATGTTACTCCATAATGAGAACTTAGAAGTGCCACTCCAGTTAGATTACATGTTCCCATATCTTTTTATTGTGTAATTTGTTCATGAGTTCAGATATTGAGGTACTCCTATCTGCTTGAACAGTGAATTTTGCTGGGACTTGATTTTTTTTTTTTTCTTAGCTTTATGATTATTGACTTACTTTACTATACCTGAATATGCCAATCAAGGAATGAAAGGCAAGCCTACGACAAAGATAGTGGTGCTAGTCATTTCTGCCGCTTCTGTGCTAGCCGTGGTGCTTGTAGCTAGCTATTTGATCCACAAAAAAAGGAGAAACATAGCAGGTAAAATAACTCCCTTTGCCTTCACATATTTATTGCCATTTGTTTGAACTTTTACGCAGCAGTTTTATTCAACCAATAGTTCCGATAGTTGTCTTTGTTTTCTTCATTATGAGTTCTTCAATCAAATTCTTTACCGAGTAGATAGTATTAAAAGAGCATATCAATTAGACGGGGACTGTTAAATGAATGAACTTTAATAAATTTTGTGGAAAAGAAGAACCTTCGCATCGAGAACAAGAAAATGGAAGTTTCCATTTTAATAAAGTCCTGTATCTGTACTGCATATGTTTCTTTCGGTTACTACTGTCCATTATTATTTCTGTGAAAACAGAAACTGATCAGGAAAACGAAGATCAAAACATAGACCTGGAGCTACCACTATTTGAATTAGCTACAATTTCTAATGCCACCAATAACTTTTCAACCAACAAGAAGCTTGGAGAAGGTGGCTTTGGACCTGTATACAAGGTAAACATGAAACTTGCTAGTCAAAATTACTTATTTTACCTGGTAACTAAATTCACGTCTTTCCAGGGCACACTTGTGGATGGACAGGAAATTGCTGTGAAAAGGCTTTCAAAGATTTCTGATCAAGGATTGAAGGAGTTGAAGAATGAAGTTATTCTATTCTCCAAATTACAGCACAGAAATCTTGTAAAGCTTCTTGGCTGCTGCATTCACGGAGAGGAGAAATTGTTGATTTATGAATTCATGCCGAACAAAAGCCTGGACTACTTCATATTTGGTCTGGATGCCTCTAAAACTTACAATTTTCAGCTAGCTAGTCCCTTGATTATAAACGTTTCTTATAATTTAATGCAGATTTTTTTTTTTTTAAAAAAAAAAGAGAATTCAAGCTGAAAATTGTACTAACCTTTATTATGATACTCTTCAGATCAAACTAATGGTAAGCTACTGGATTGGTCCAAGCGTTTTCACATTATCTGTGGAACTGCTAGGGGTCTTCTCTACCTTCATCAAGATTCTAGATTGAGGATTATACATCGAGATCTCAAAGCAAGTAATGTGTTACTTGATCATGATATGAACCCGAAAATTTCAGATTTTGGCTTGGCTAGAACTTGTGGTGGAGACGAGACAGAAGGAAACACAAATAGAGTGGTTGGAACATAGTACGTCTTGTTTTTTCATCTTTATTATTCATTTCCACTGATTAATAAAATTAACTTTTTCTAATTCTTTGAAGTGGTTATATGGCACCGGAATATGCTAGCGATGGGCTATTCTCAACAAAATCCGATGTCTTCAGCTTTGGCATTTTATTGCTAGAGACAGTAAGTGGAAAAAAAAATAGAGGATTTTATCATTCAGACCACAGCCTTAACCTTATTGGATATGTAAGTAAAATGCACACTCTTCTTAAAAAAAGATTCAAGAATTATGTCTCTTTAATTTTGACTTAAATTAGTTTAAACTGATAAATCATAAATGATGAAAAAGTTTTGATATCTTTTAG
>CM059834.1:28877682-28952457 GCA_030444775.1 Atalantia buxifolia | reverse complement strand
TTAATCACACTTCTCGTTCCTCATCATGAAGACTATAAAAAACATTGAGTGCGGCATTGTCATGAGCGATTAAAGTAGTGGCTTTAAGGCGTTCTACCATTGTAAGAGTGCCAATCTTCTTCAACTCATTACTCAATCCTACTTGCTTTTCATAATTTCTTGCCCAAAGCTTGACTCAAGTGACAAGAAATTTCTTTCATTTCCATGACAGAAAGAGATGTTAGCTCTTTAAATGACTTCCACTCTCTTCTGAATCATTATTTCTTCTCCTGTTTCTTAATGAGCTATTTGAAGTTGTTGGGTGCTATTTTGAAGCATGTGAAATAGACATACTATAATCTATCTCATCCTGCACACCCTCAAAATTCAAATTCTTTCCATTCAGCTTCTTTACCCACTCTTATCCTCTCAATTTTCTCTATAGAATTTGCAGGGGCCTCTACATTTTTTCCAATTGCATGATCTTTACCATAAATCGAACACAAATCCTCATAAAATGGGAATGCTTTACGCTTGAAATTCTCTACAATTATTTAAAATGATCAATCTTTGTGAAAAAGTTTCACTTCATATCAAATATAAGTTTACACTTCAACAAACATTTACATATACTAGTTAATATATTAATTACATTAAAGCAGATTAACTCATTTTGAACATTTAAAATCTCAATCTGCTACCTTTGAGAATTATAATATAAACTGGAATTGATCTGCCATTCTACCTATATTTTTTCTCCAATGACTAAACATTTATCCTATGACAATATCAAAATAATATTCTCAATCAATAGTATGATGCAACAATAGGTTAGCACTTGTAGGACAGCTAAGGCCAAAGATGGATGCATGATTAGTGCCTACTGTTGATAGAATAATATCGATTATTTATACAGGTAGAATAATATTAGCATAAGCCCCAACAAGCAAATAAAACTTGATTTTTACTTTTTGACCTTCATTAATTCATTATTGAGCAGAATAATATCTTACATTATATTTCATGAGGTACAAAAACAAGGGGCATCGAATTTCGATATAATATGGATAAATAAAAAATAAAAAACCTAAATATAAACATCCCACACTTCCTTCTCTGCAGTCACAATTTTTTGTCTGGGTCCCAACCAAAGTTGCTGCAATTCGGTCTAGTTAACATCTCATGAACAGTTTGAAATTACATCTTAAAAGTCTTTAGGCGTGATTCAATATGTGGCTTAGCTTTTATGCCACATCCAGGCAATTTTGTATCCAAAGTAGTCACAAGAACCTTCAAGTAGCCACTTCTGAAGTTGTTGCCAGAGTAAAATCTACCATTATGATACAAATCCATAAGCAACTGCACAAGTATAATATCTTCATCTTTGCTCCAAAATCTTAATTTTAGAGCTTGTGATGCTTTTCAATCCATTTAGCTAGCAAACAAAATTAGATATTAATTAGAAAACCAAACCATTTATCTAAAGACTAAAGTAGTTGCAATAATTTGTCACTCACAAAACCAAACCATCAAAACTAGCAACTCAAGCAAATCTCAATTGAGGCAAAACAAAAACAGAGTTGTCCATAGCTTAAGCAATCTTAATTAACCCATGAGGCTCAGGCAAACAGGGTTTTGAAAGTTTCAAGAGTTGACAGGAAATGCTTATTATTTCCTCCTTTATATTCCACTTATTTTCTTGAGATTTGATTGTAAAGGAAATGCTTATATAAGAAATCAGGCATAAATGTTAGATTCACTAGCTTTCTCTAATTCTTGACGGCTTTATGTATTTTAAATGAGCTTAAAATAAATGTTAAATATTTTGCTTGATTTCAAACAATAATAATAAAGCATAGTATAAAAATTCTAAACATAGTAAAAAAATTCACTAGCTTTCTCTAATAAAGCATAGTATAAAAATTCAAATAATAATAATAAAGATAAATAGATATTTAATGACAACATTGCTTAAATGAGTATTACTTGACTTCAAATAAGAAATCAGGAACTAAAACGCAAAGTTTGTAGGCATGAAACTCCACGACTAAAAGCAAGATCAACTGGTTTTAAAGAAAATGAAATCAGGATTAAACAAAATCTACGTTTGAGAATTAGAGTTGAAATAGGAGCAAGAGCCACCAAAGAGCCCCGAATTTTGGTAGAACGTGGAGGGAGGAGGAAGACAAAATTACTGTAGTCTTGAGTAAACAATGCTAGAATACAAGATTGGCATGGTAAAATGACTCGTTTTCAGCTTTTTAATCTATTTTTAAATTCTCTTTTAGTCTATAACTAGCGCCTAGCACTTGCTGTGTGCTTCCCCTAGATGTGACCCCACATATGTGACAGTTAATTAGAGATCCAGATTCCAGTGTATAGGTGATTAGCTGAAAATAAATGGATGGTATAAATTCAAATACCATGTGCATAAAATTTGCCCCAGATCTTCTCTAAGACTGAAATATTTCACAGAGAGTAATTAAGGACCACTACCTAACTCGATTAGTGTCCCACAAATCCGCACACAATATGATCTAGATCATATTTCATTAATCACAGTTTAACTACATAAATATTTATAGTACATAAGTTACTAAAATAAAAATTGTAAATCATAATTTAAAAGTTACCCAAATAAAACAAAACACTCAAATTCAGAAACATGAATAGTATATCTGTAATCTATTGATTAAAACAAATTTCTTCAAAGAGTCTTCATGTGCTTGCCTACTTGCTCTCCATTGATTATACATCTCTTGTGCTAAATGTGTCCTCCATGTATTCCACTCTTCAGAGGTTTCTATACTAGTTTTCGTGCTACATCTAAGCGATTCCACCTCATTTACAACATCAGGTGTTTCCTCAAAAGGATCACATGGCATCTCCAACCTAATGAAATTGTGTAGTAAGCAACAAGCTATGATAATCCTATAATGTGTTTTGATAGGATAGAATGAACGACTTCTTACAATTGCCCACCGATTTTTAAGAACACCAAAACATCTCTCAATAACATTCCTAGCAGTTGAATGCTTCATGTTAAAAAACTCTTGTGGATTAGTTGGTTGATAGTTTTCCCTTCAGTTATTAAGATGGTACCGTTGTCCACGATAAGGAGAAGAAAATCCCCGAAAATTAGCATATCCAGCATCTACTAAATAGTAGTAACCTAAATCATAAATAAATATTCAGATTTAAATTAATAAAAGCGTATACTTTAGAATTTCTTTATTTCTTGTATATGACTTACCATTTGGCATATCTAAACCATTTGTTTTGCACATAGCGTCACAAAGAACCCTACCATCAGCTATTGACCCTTACCAACCAGTTAAAACGTAAATGAATTACATGTCTTGGGAGCATACTCCCAAAACATTAGTGGCAATCTCCCGCTTTCGATTTTGATACCTAGGTTTATCTGTTGTAGGCACCTTTACCCTAATGTATGTACCATTTAATGCTCTTAAGCAGTTCTATCATCAATGTAGGAAAAAATAATAGTAATTAGTGACCTTAAACCATTTTCGATATGGTTAGGAGAAGTACCTTGAACCATTTCCATCTTTCGTTAAGGAGTTTTTAGGAATTGGATCAGATTGTTTCAATAACTCTCCATGAAGCCGTAGGATAGAACACAAAACATCGTGAAAGTATTTACTAACGGACTGTCCCGACCTTATAAATTTAAATGTAATCACTATTTTTTACATGATGTGCTATTATGTGTAAAAGCGTAGTTACTTTTTCATCTACAAATAAATGTCTTGAAGGTTTTAACCCCCTAATTATTTCAATCCTTGTGCATAAATATGCAAAAGCACGCCTATCCACTTTAAGTTGCGCTTTGCAAGTTGCATTACTCTCATAAGCTAATCAATGGATAATGTTCCTATTTACGAAAAAGTCAAGCACTTACATTTCACATCTTAAGGATTTTTTCTCATTTTGTTTCTTCATAAACTTTAAGAAATAAAAACAGACTTGCATGGTATACAACCAACAGATAAATAGCCCAACCAATTTCTTCTTTCTCATATTATCTATTTCAGTTAAGCGTAGGTCGTCCATGACTGCACAAAGAATTATCCATGTCTTAATTTAAAAAAAAATCACACATCAATAAGAATAATAAGGTTAAAAGTTGCAGGATATGCATAATAATTGCAAAAGTTCACTTGAACAGGGAAAAACAATTAAAAAAGCACAAGAACTAAGTAAAAAAGAACAGTTAACATCTATTTTACTATAAATGGTCAAATTTCTACATTTCAAATATAAATGTAAAAAAAAAATTCAAAATAAAGATATATGAAATTGTATTGAGGGCATTGAATATTTTAACCAAATACGGGCATAGTTTAAATGCAGAACAGTATCAATTAACAATGATACGTGAAGTGCTTCCCTGAAAAGTTATGAATTTTCAGATTTGATATTGTGAAGCCGAAGGTTAGTTATATTATGTTATGAGCTTGCTAAGGTGGTTGATGAGCTGGCGTTAGTGGGGTCCAAGAGAATAAGCTGTTAAGTTATTAAAGCTTGGTTCTGTTAGGTGGAGACACACATGTGAAGAGCAGCAAATATAAGCTTCTTTTGAAGCCAGAGAATGTCTTATTGAGTTGCTGCTTTACAGGGAGAAAAACGCTAAGTTTAGAGAGTTTTGATCTGCATTGTAGTGAGTCATTGTAATCTGCCATTCTGGTTCAATAAAAGTTTCTGCCCTAGCTAGCATTTTCAGCCGTGGATGTAGGTTCCTTTGTGGAGTTGAACCACGTTAGTTTCTTGGTGTGTTGTTGATTGTTCTTGATTACTCTGTCTTTTTTGTTTCTTTAGATTGGGTCTTGCATTTGTTAATTTTGGGTTCGTGAGTTAGTAGTTCTGGTTCAAGAGTCAGATATAACTCAGTTTACATAACAAACTGGTATCAGAGCTTGGTGTAGATTGGGATGGAATTCTAAAGTGGCAAGTACCAGAGTTGACCTTGAAAAATTTAATGGAGATAATGACTTTTATCTCTGGAGTTTAAAAATGAGAGCAATTTTAATTCAGCAAGGGCTTGACAGTGCCCTCAATGATTAAGAAGATCCTATGGCCAAGAAAGAAAGGGAAGAAGGTTTTTCAAGTCTTAGTGGAGACCAAAGAGTCATAAATAACAAGGCTCATAGCACGATCATCTTGCATCTCTTTGATGAAGTCTTGAGAGAGGTCTCGAAAGAAAGAACTGCATCTGGCTTATGGGCTAAACTTGAAGAAATGATTCTGAAGAAATCTTTAGCAAAAAGGTTGTATATGAAGAGGAGATTATACACATTCTCGATGAAAGATGATGTAGCTATGAAGATGAAAACACGGCACTCATCCTACTTAGTTCCCTTCTAGAATCTTATGAACACTTTGTTGATACTCTCCTTTATGGAAGACAGACTCTCATGTTGAAAGATGTCAAAAATGCTCTAGAATCCAAGGATTTGAAGAAAATGGTAGAAGTGAAAGATCAAAGCAATGCGGAAGGCCTAGTTGCCAAAGGAAAGACAGAAAAGAAAAACAACAAGCAGAAGAAGAACAATAACCATAAAGATAAGGTTGAGAAAAAGAAGAAGAAGAGGAAGTATTACTTCTGCCAAAAGGAGGGGCACTACATCAAGGATTGTTTTGAGAAAAAGAAATTAGAGGGACTATAAAAGAAGTCAAATGGGAAGGCTGCCATAGCTTCTAAAGATGAAGGTGACTATGATGAAGCAGATGTCCTGGTGGCTGCAGAGAGGCACCCTACTGGTGAGTGGATATTAGATTCTGGTTGTTCCTTCTATATGTGTCCAAATAAGAGCTTCTTTAAGACCTTTGAAAATGTGAATAGAGGGAAGGTACCCTTAGGGAATAATTTGGCTTGCAAGGTGGCTGGTATAGGAACCATTAGCTTAAAAATGTTTGATGGTGTCACTAGAGACTTGCATCATATGAGATATGTTCCTGAACTCAAAAGAAATCTAATATCCCTAGGAATGGTTGATCAATCAGGGCGTACAATTAAGGCAGAAAATGGAGAAATACATGTTATAGATAAAGGTGAAATTGTTATGAAGGGAGTTAGGAAAAATGGGCTATATATACTAGTTGGGTCATCACCTGTGCATGGGGTCTCAGCAAATGCGACCAGAGACAAAAATAAGCTCTGGCACATGAGACTAGCTCATATCAGTGAGAGAGGTCTCAAAGAGTTAAGCAATCAGGGCTTGTTTGGAAATGACAAGATTTCTTCCTTAAAATTTTGTGAGAAATGTGTATTTGGCAAAGCTACAAGACTGAAATTCAGTATGGGGAGAAAAGAAACCAAGCAAACTTTAGATTACATTCACTCAAATCTTTGGGGGCCATCTCAAGTTCCATCTTTAGGTGAAGCTAGGTACTTTGTGTGCATTATAGATGACTTCTCACGGAAGTTATGGATTTATGTGTTAAAGCACAAAAATGAAGCATTAGAGAAGTTTAAAGAGTGGATAACCCTGATGGAAAATGAAACTGATAAGAAAATAAAAAGGTTAAAGATAGATAATGGGCTGAAGTATTGCAGTAGAGAGTTTGGAGATTTCTGTAAATCAAAAGGCATAGCAAGGCATAGAACTGTCACCTATACTCCACAGCAAAATGGGTTAGTAGAAAGAATGAACAAAACCTTAATAGAAAGGGTTAGATGTATGCTTCTAAATGCAAGTTTATCTAAAGGTTTTTGGGCTGAGGCAGTCATAACATCTGCCTACTTGATAAACAGAAGTCCATCCTCAACCTTAGGCTTCAAGACACAACAAGAGATTTGGTCAGGGAAGACACCAGACTTGAGTAATCTGAGAATTTTTGGGTGCTTAGCTTATGCTCACATAAAGTAAAATAAGCTTGAACTAAAGGCTGTCAAAGGGTATTTTTTGGGTTATCCAGAGGGTGTTAAAGGATACGAAATATAGACTCTCAATAGGAAACCATCTAGAATACTTATCAGCAGGGATGTTACTTTTGATAAAGAGCTAATGCTTCAGTCAAAGGTAGAAACTGAGATTGAAACTATAGAATTAGAAGAAACTGAAAGTGCTGGACAGAAGGTGGAGCACTCTAATAGTAGCAAGACTTCTGAGAGCCATCAGAACAATTCAAAGAAAGAAAGATATTATCAGAATTAAAAACATACCAACTTGCTAGGGATAGGGAGAGAAGAGCTATCAGAATGCCAAAGAAATATGGCATAGCTGACTTTATTTCCTATGCGCTAACAATTACTGATGAAGTAAATGGTGGAGAGCCTTTGAGTTACAGAGAAGCTATGAGCAGTGATGATAAGCTGAAGTGGTATACTGTAATGCAGGATGAAATAATCTCACAAAAGAAGAATAACACTTGGATCTTAGTTGATAAACCTCCTAACAAGGAACTAGTTGGCAGCAAGTGGATTTTCAAGTTGAAAGCTGAAGCTTCTGAGAAAGAACCACCTAGGCATAAGGCCAGACTTGTGGCAAAGAGGTTTACACAAAGAGAATGAATTGATTTCAATGAAGTGTTCTCACCTGTAGTCAAACACAGCTCCATTAGGTTGCTGTTGTCCCTCTTTGCATATTAGACCTGGAACTGGAGCAGATGGATGTTAAAACTGCTTTCTTACATGGCAGTCTTGATGAGGAAAATTTCATGGCACAACCAGAAGGGTTCATTGAGAGAGGATCAGAGGACAAGGTGTGTTTACTGGAAAAAAGCTTGTATGGCCTCAAGCAATCTCCAAGGCAATGATATCTGAAATTTGATGAGTTCATGCTAAGCCATGGATACTGCAGAAACAAATTTGATAATTGTGTATATTACAAATTCCTCTCAAGTGGTGGTGGCATTTACTTACTTCTCTATGTTGATGACTTGCTTATTGCATGTAAACAGAAAGAAGAAATAAAAAAAGCTCAAGGTTGAACTCAGCACTGAATTTGAAATGAAGAATCTGGGTGCAGCTACAAAAATTCTGAGCATACAGATAATAAGGGACAGAGACTCAAAGACTTTGTATCCAACTCAATCTGATTATATAAAGAAGGTATTAACCAGGTTCAATATGGAAGATTCAAAACCTGTTACAACACCCTTGTTAGCTCATTTCCAGTTGTCTAAATCCCTTGAACCTACAACTGATAGTTGGTGTCATCAGTAGGTTCATGGGGAACCCTGGTAAAGATCATTGGAATGCCGTGAAATAGGTACTTAGGTACCTTTGAGGGACTGCTGTCAATGCCATTATGTTTAGTAAAATAAGTGGAGCATCACCTGAAGTTGCTGGATTTGTGGATTCTGACTATGCAATAGATAAGGATAAAAGAAAATCTATTACAGGGTTTGTGTTTACTATGTGTGGAGGTGCTGTAAGTTGGAAGTCCTCTCCTCAATCAGTGGTAGCTCTCTCAACGACAGAAGCTGAGTATATTGCACTCACAGAAGCTGTTAAAGAGGCAATATGGCTGAGAGGGTTGGTCTCAGAATTGGGATTTAAACAAACTGTGGTTACAGTTAATTGTGATAGTTCAAACGCCATTCAATTAAATAAAAATCCCAAGTATCACAAAAGGACCAAGCACATTGATGTTAGAATGCATTTCATAAGAAATGAAATTGGCAGAGGAGTGGTAGATGTGGTCAAGGTGCCTTCTGAAGACAACCCAGTTGACATGTTAACCAAACCTTTGTCATCAGTCAGGTTCAAGAACTTGCTGAACTTATTGGGAGTGTTAGCTTGTGATTCAAGCTTACTGTTGCTGTTGCAATGAATGGAGAAACATGAACAGAATAGAACTGAAGTGGAGATTTGTGAAGCCGAAGGTTAGTTATATTCTGTTATGAGCTTGCTGAGGTGGCTGATGAGCTGGCGTTAATGGGGTCCAAGAGAACAAGGTGTTAAGTTGTTAAAGCTTGGTTCTGTTAGGTGGAGACACACGTATGAAGAGCAGCAAATATAAGCTTCTTCTGAAGCCAGAGAATGTCTTCTTGAGCTGCTGCTTTACAGGGAGAAAAACACTAAGTTTAGAGAGTTTTGATCTGTATTGTAGTGAGTCATTGTAATCTGCCATTCTGGTTCAATAAAAGTTTCTGCTCTAGCTGGCATTTTCAGCTGTGGATGTAGGTTCCTTTGTGGAGCTGAACCACGTTAGTTTCTTGGTGTGTTGATTGTTCTTGATTACTCTGTCTTTCTTGTTTCTTTAGATTAGGTCTTGCATTTGTTAATTCTGGGTTCGTGAGTTAGTAGTTCTGGTTCAAGAGTCAGATATAACTCAGTTTACATAACAGATATATATAGAAATAAATTCATCTCAAGTTTATATTATGCTATCTTTTATCTTCATTATATGATGCCTAAGGGATAATGTTGAATAATCTAATAACTACCATCTGCAACTCATGTAACTATAAATGGTAATATATTCTATGGAAAAGAGATCGTCTAAATCTAAAGATAAATTTGAGCACACATTGAAAATAAGAGATGATGAGAATATTCATCAATTGTCTTCTTGCCCAACTTCTTCATCCCAAAAAAAAAAAAAAAGATACCCAAACTCACAAATCGGACACTATTATTTCATGAATACTATGAAGTAAGAACAGTAACATACTATGATGTCCTTATTTCTATTAAAATAGATAAAAAAAATTTAACATCAATTGATTTTCCATATCAATTTTTGAAATCGCAAAGATTTGACCATTTATATTTGAAATGTAGAGTTTAACTGTGTACGTAAAATCTTAACATCCCAGTGTTGCCATTTCAAAACTCAATCAATAATTAATCAAAGCCAGTCGACGGCTTTCAATTACATTGCACTATAATTCAACTATAATCATTTCCATTTTCTTAATAATCTCAGCAATAATTAATTAATCAAAGCTAGTTCAATATAACAAACGAAACAAAAATAACAAAACCATAATTTTCTCAGCAACAAAACAAAATCATAAACCCACCAAATAAACGAATCAAAGATAGTTCAATAAACTCAGCCATAATTAATTAATCAAGGAAAATAGTCAAGTCTAGTTCAAAAAACAAACAAAACAAAAAAAAAATAGCCATAATTTTCTCAGCAACCAAACAAAATCATAAACTCAACAAATCAAAAATACTAACATATCAACAACATAATGAATCTATAAAATCATAAACATTTACCTTGATTTTAATCTTGTTCTCCTTATTTTAAGATGAATCCATGACATCAACTGATTTGAATCGATGGCATTGGTCGGGAAAATGGATGAAAATCGAAGTAGGGCTGCTAGATAGAGAGAAATCGAGAGATAAAATGATTTTAGGTTTTCATCTTTTAAATTTTAACTGAGGGAAAAATTGAAAATTTGGAAATTTTATAAGGACAATTTGATTATTTTTAAGTCAAGGAATTAGAATTCACACATTTCAAAGAAGAATCTGAATTCCTTATTACGCCAGATATTAAATTTATGTTGAAATTAAATTCTTGTTAGTTTATTCCAACCAAACAAAAGAAATTATTCAAGATTTTAAATTCACTTCTTTTCCCACTTCCTCTCTTGTCAACCAAACATGGCCTAAAGGAAAATACCCTAAGATCTTTTAGGAAACCTTCTTCCTTTTTCCATTATCAAAAGCATATTTGGAGTGTGACATTTTGGACAAACTTATTCATTTTCATGTTGTTTTTAGAAAAGCACACAACCTTTTTTACAAGCATAGATCTTCTTATAACCAAGGCCTAAATCATGAATAACCTCTTTAGCCTGTTGAAGACAAGTGGCTCCATTTTCATTAAGTGTATTTAAGAAATTTAGTAGAGCAATAATGGAGCAATAGTGGAGCATTTTAATAAGTTAGTACAACATTTTTTGTTGGGCCACACACGTAGTCTTCTTTACGTCCACATATTCCTAGGGAGCATGGCTATAAATAGCCATGCATTTGCCTGGCTTAAGCAATCGAGAAAACAAGGGAACTAAGAAGAATTAAGCTTAAAAGAATTCTCTACTTTGTAGTGTTCTCCTAAGCAATTGTAGTTTATAGATTTCAAGCATTTGTTTTAGTGAGGTGCTTAAATGTGCTTAAGACATCTTAGTGGGAAAGCTTTACATAACTTGGTAAACCAGAGCTTGTTGAATGGTGTCTAATAAGGAAAACTGGAATTCTGCAAGCATTGTGTTTTAGGAAAGTAGTCAAAGTTGAAGTTTGGTCCAACAATTGATAATATGTAAGGCATTTTAGATTACATTCACTTAGACGTGTAAGGACCGATAAGATGTTTTCCTTGGGAGGTGTACATCATTTTGTCTCTTTTATTGATGATTTTTCTAGAAGAGTTTGGGTATATGAAATGAAGACTGAGGATAAATTGTTAGATCATTTTCTTAAGTGGAAGACAATGGTTGAGAATCAAATTGACAGAAAAGATCAAGCAACTTTGAATAGACAATGATATAGAGTATGCTAATGATTCGCTTGTGACAATATGCCAAGTTAATTTCATCATTTGACATCTTACAGTAAAAAGAAATCCACAACAAAATGGGCTGGCGGAATGCATAAATTGAACTTTATTGGAGAAGGTTCATTGTATATTATCTAGTGCTAGATTACACAAAGATTTTGGGCTGAGGCAGTAGTGTATGCAAACATCTTATTAACCAGTGACCATCTGTTACAACAAGAGACAAGACTCCTATAAAAGTTTGGTATGAAAAACCTGCTAATGATTATTATTCTTTACATATTTTTAGTTCCAATGTCTATTATCATGTAAAAGAGTCGATGTTAAATCCAAAGGCTAAGAAAGTTCTATTCATGGCAATTACCTCATGCATAAAGGGATACTGACTTTGGTGTCTCGAAACAAAGAAGATGACTTTCAGTAGGGATGTCACCTTTGATGAATCCGTCATGTTAAAAAAGATGATCGATAGAGTTACATAAAAGGTGGAGTAAATTTCACAATAAGTGGAGTTTAATACAACAAAGATAGTTCTAGCAGATAAAAAATCTCCTATAGCAGTGGAGAACTTTGAAGAAACACAAAAAGAAGAAGAGATTTTAACCCAAAAACCTCAACAACATCAATTACAAGGCCAAGACAGGAGATTTGAAAACATACTCAATTTTATTAACATAGTGGCCTATGCTCTTTTAGTTACAGATGATGATGTCCGCCTTATTTATCTACAAGACTCCGGAGTTCAGAATGCAAAAAGTAGATGAAACCCATGGAACAAGAAATGCAGTCTCTTGGGAAGAATAAGACTTAGAAGTTAGCTCTTTTACCAAAAGGTAAGAGGGCAATTGGATCTAAATGGGTATTTAAAAAGAAGGAAAGATTTTCTAACAAAATTAATGTACGCCACAAGGCAAGATTAGTGGAAAAAGGCTATGCTCAGAAGGAAAAAATAGATCGGTGATGCATAATGATAGGAAAATATACATATGTGGAATAATTCCTTATGATCAAATTCACATTCACATGTACGACAATGACGTGTGACACATGCCATTAAGTTAAAAGTTCAAAGCAAACCTTAAATCCATACCACTCATCATCTATAAGTAGACACCTATCTCTAGGAATGGCAAAAGGTCGGGTCGGGCTCAGGCTTGGCCAACTCCTATCCGACCTGATAAAAAAAAATTTGAAACTCGACCTTAAAAAAACCAAAACACTATTTATTTAGGCTTGACCTGAATCGGGTCAACATCGGGTCGGACCCAACCCGACCCTACCGAAATAGTTAGCCCTCCCATTTCCCACCACTATTTCAACCAATTCGGTAATTCCTCAACCATCTTAAACACAATTCAATTTCACTCTCTACAACCATTTCAACCAATTCCACAACCATTTCAACCCCACACACAAATCAATTCCAAAATTCAATATAAAAAACACACAATACAATTAAATTAAAAACACAGAATGTAATTTCACAACCATTTTAGCCATACACAATTCAATTTAACAGCCCAGCAAAAAAAATAAAAAATAAAAAACTCATGTATTATACAAATAAAAGCACACAATTTAGTTCCACAACCCAACATTAAAAAAAACCCATTTTATATAAATAAAAACTCATAATTCAATTCCACGACCAAACATTTTATTTAAAAAAAATGAATTACTCCAACACTTGTGGGCTACTTCCATCTTCATCCACAAACATTTTTTTTTCATCTTCATTGCGTAGTTGATTGCGATTGGAGTTGGGGCAAGCTACAGGCAGCACACGATAGCGAGACAGATGGATGATTGGCTGCCGTGCGGCGGACGGTCACGTTGCTGGTTGATAAGACAGCTGTCGGCAGCTAAGTGGCTGACTTAGGGTAAGTGTATGTGCTGTGTGTGATTCGCGGTTTAGAGTCAGTAAACTAGCGAAGTGTGCGTATGTGATATGTCATATGTGATGTGTGCGTGTGTGATGCAGATGAGATCTGTGTTGTGTGCGCGTGTGATGTTGTGATTACGTTGATTGAAGCTTACCTTGCCGGTCAAAATAGGCTAAACAAAACTTTTGAAAAAGATGGGAGTTAGAGGCTAAAATGATTAAAAGGAAAGACATATCCAAGCTTATCTCTATAAGTCTTTAAATAAAATAAAACATATAAAGAAGCAAGATCGTTTTCCTATTCAAGCTTTGAATTCATGTGATTTTGGGTATGATATTTCAACAGCTAGCTTTGATAGAGGGGTCCCCTTTGTCTCCACGATGGTAAGCAATATGTGACTAGCAATGCAATCACAACACGCAGAACAAAAAGAAATTAATTGGTCTTTTACCCATCAAAGCTTGTGATGATGTGTGAGTGTGTTGAGTGTTAACTTTTTTTTTTCAAAATAGGGTCAGGGTCGGGCTTTTTTTTTTTAAAAAATAGGGTCGAGTCGAGTCGGGTTGGCTTTAAGCCCGATCCTGACTTGAAATTTGTTTGGGCCTTAAAATTTTGATCCTAACCCGGCCCTAACTTCAAAAATTTGGGTCAAAACACTAAAAATTAGGGTCGGGTCAATCGGGCGAAAAATAGGGTTGGACTAAATTGCCAAGCCTACCTATTTCTAAGAAAAATGAGGTCTTTGAGCTCTAAAATCACTATTCATATTCAGAAAGAGAAAACTCATTTTCTCCAACTTTTTTCTTTGTTTAATCTTGATCAAATACTGATTTGGGTGTCGGAGTGCCTTTTTCAGGTACTCACCCCGTCGGATTTGAGGCCAATAATCGTCATAAGTTCTCCAAAAATTATAAATACGTGTGGAGGTAAAAATCCAACACCTTCATTGGTGCAGTTTGTGGGGATTAAAAGTCATTTTCTTTCACTAAAACCCACACAACCACCACTCTACACTCACTTTCTAGATTAGATTTGGTTGTAAATGGTTGTAAAAAGAGGTGAATACTCATACTTACTGATTAAAAATAGATTTATATGTGAGATCCAAACCTCAAACATGATTAAAAAGGCAATAAAGAGAAAAATCCAAGAGTAAAAATAGAGAACTCTCCTTAAAATGACTTGCTAGAAAAAAACAAGTCATGAAGATGAAGAACTCATTTAGTCAACTTAAAAATTTGACCAAAAATAAAAAAAAGTAAACAATGGTAACAAAGGGTTAAAATACTCTCTACGACTAAACCCAAGACTAATTTCTCATTTATGTTATTTTACCTTTAATTAAAATGATTATTTTATCTTTATTTTCTTTTTAATTATGCTCATCCCTAATAGCTATGCTGACTTATTTACATTTCTGTCATGTTGTTTATTCCATGGTACTTCTTTATTTCTTTTTTCTACGAGTGAGGCTAAGGAAAACCCAAGCATTCACCTTATCCAAGGGAATATACACAAGGTGCTAAGCCGACAAGGATTAACATAACTCCATGATCAAATCTAACAATTATGATTTCACAACTAACATATTAACACATTTTAATTTTAGTTTTCTTATGCCATTCCATAATTTACTTGACTTACCCACAAGTGAGGCTCAGGAAAACCTAACCATTCACCTCTTGATAGGGAATAACAAATGGATATTACGCCAACATGGACTAATCTAACTTTCTTTACATATTATGCAACTAATGATTATCTGTATGCATCTAACCTTTACATTTCCGCATTCACTCTTTAGTTATTTGTAAATTTCATAATATTATATGTTAATTTCGAGAGGAAATAGAAACTATAGGAACCCAAAAATTAAAGACCAAATTGCCTGTCCTCGAATAGTCGCTAAAAGAGTAGCCCCAAAAAGGCTAAAAATGGGTAGAAAGGCAAATTACCCACTAAAAAATGGTCGAACCCACATAGAATAAAGCCAAAAAGGAATACAGAGAGCTGATAGTGATGAAGAAAGGAGGTTCCAGAGATGCCTATAGAAAGGGATTCAAAAGATCCTAAAGGAACTCGAAAAAGAATTTTCAGATATCTTTCGCAGTCGATGATGCCTGCCCTTAAACAACAAGCAAAAGAGTAGCCCGAAAAAGCTAAAAACAGGTAGAAAGGCAAATTGCCCACTAAAAAAAAAGGGTCGGAATCCACAAAAAATAAACCTAAAAAGGCATTTAGGGAACTAATAGTGATGAGGATCAGAGGCTTTAAAAATGCCTACAGCAAAAATTTAAAAGATCTTAAGGAGACTCAAGAAAAAATTTCTAGGTGGCTTCCAAAGCAAATGATGCCATCATCGCAGCCCCCTAGGGAAAAAGCTAAAGTCCATTTGAATAACATTCTGGACCAATCTAAATGATTATTTAGATTGATATATTGTAAAAGAAGAACATTCCGTTTTAGCTCTTACAACTATATGAATGATTTTAACTCTTAGGAATATTGATCCAATTGATAATGTACAACTTATGTACTCGAGTAATGGATCACAGAATGTAAACCTATTCCATAGTTTCAAATGACTCATGCACTGCACTAACAAGCATTCGCATGCTTAAACATTCATATATATGCATCTTACAAGAATTCACATTCATCATTGTTTCATGAGCACTCATGATCATTTCATGCATTGTCATATATGTTTTCAAAAATCTCAAAATCCATTTTAGAACCAACCGGATTGCCTAGGAAATTTCTAATTTCCTATTAGAACTTCAATATATAAAAAGTTTAAAAAAAAAAGAAATATTCCCTCCTACATCAAGGGAAAGGAAGATTTTCTTCTGGTACTTTAGTTCAAGAGAAAAGTATAAAGAATAAGAAATATTCCGTTCTACATCAAAGGAAAATTAGATTTCCTTATTGAACTTTAGTTCAAGAGAAAAGTTTAAAGAAGAAGAAATATTCCCTTCTATGTCATAAGAAAATTTAATTTCCTCCTAGAACAGTTCAAGGAAAAAATTCAAAGAACAAAAGATATTCCCTCATACATCAAAAGAAAAGTAGATTTCCTCCTAAAATTTAAATTTAAGGGAAAAGTTCTAAAAACAATTAATATTCTCTCTTATGTTACAGGAAAAGTAGATATCCTTATAGAATTAAAGTTCAAGGAATATGTTTAAGAAAAATTAATATTCTCTCTCATGTTAAGAAAGAACAATTAGTATATTTCCATAAATATTTTAGTTCAGCAGGAAATTCACTTATAAAGTTCCTTTGGAATAACTTATTTTTCTCAAGGCCAATGTAGAGGAAAAACTTCCCTAGGCCAATAAGGAGAAAAATTTCCCGAATAAAATTCTATCAAACAGCTCATTTTGCCCAAGCCAACAACAAGGAAAAAATTTCGTAAGCTAGTAAGAAGGAGAAATTTCCTATGCTAACGAAGAGGAAAAACTTTCTTAGGCAAAAAACAGGGAAAAACTTTCCTAGGCCAAAAATGAGAAAAAAATTTATTAGACCAACAATAAGAAAAAATTTCCTTGGGCCAACGAGGAGAAAAAGTTTCCTAATAGTATTCGTCCAAAATAGGTCACTATTCTATATCCAAGAAAAAGCCAATGCCCTATAAGGCCAATCAAGGTTAAAGAAAAATCTGAGCGAATAAAGGCTAAGGAAAAACTGAGGCGAACAAGAGCCATGGCCACAAAAGCAAGCTTAACCAAGAAAAAATCAATGCCCTATGAGGCAACTGAAGGTTAAAAAAAACCTATGTGAACAAAGGTTAAGGAAAAAGCTAAATCAAGAAAAAAACCAATGCCCTGTAATACAATTGAAGGTTAAGGAAAAACTTAGGCAAACAAAGGCAAAAGAAAACTGAGGCGAACAAAAGCCATGGCCTCAAGAGCAAGCCAAACTAAGAAAAAACCAATGCCTTATAAGGCAACGGAAAGTTAAAAAAAAGCCTAGGTGAACAAAGGTTAAGGAAATACCAAGGCAAACAAAAGCCAAAACCATAAAAACAAGCCAAACTAAGAAAATGCCATTTTGCCCTACTTTAAGCAGGTAGAAAAACTCCCTAATAATATTCCTATGGAATCACTCACTTTTTCTTTAGGTTAAGAATGAGAAAAAACTTTCCTAGGCTAACAGTGAGGAAAGGTTTTCCTGTACCAAATAAGGAGGAAATGTTCCCTAATAACATTCACTTGGAAGCTAAATTTTTCCATAGCCATCAAAAAAAGAAAAATCCCTAGACCAATAAAGAGAAAAGTTCCGTAATAATATTCTTTCATAATATGTTATTTTTCCCTCTACTAAGGAAAAAATCCCAAAGGTCAAATAAACAGGAAAATTTTTCCTAAGTCAATAAGGAAAAAAAGTTCTTTAACAATATTTTTCAGAAATAGTTCCATAATAATATTCCTCTAGAGTATGTTACTTTTTCCCCTACTAAGAAAAAAAAATTCCAAAGGCCAACGAAGATGAAAAACTTCCCTAAGCTAATAAAGAAGAAAAGTTTCCAAACAATATTCTTCTGGAATGGCTTACTTTTCCCTTGCACAGATAAGGAGGAAAAATTTCATAACACTATCTTGTTGGAAAATATTTCACTTCTTTTAAAGCTAATGACGAGGAAAAACTTCCCTAGGCCAACAAGGAGAAAACATTTTGTGATAAAATTCCTCTAGAATAATTCATTCTTCCCTATGCCAAGAAAATACCATTGCCCTATAAGGCAACTGAAGGTTAAGGAAAAATCTAGGCAAGGCAAGAAAAGCATGTCAAACCATGAGAAACCCAATAACCAACAAGGTAAACAAAGGCTAAGGAAAGACCATGGTAAGTGAAAGCTAAGGAAAAACCAAGGCAAAAGCTAACCAAGGAAAAAGAAAAGTCAAAGCCAAACTAAGGTGTGGGCAACCCTATACAAGGTAAGATAAAAATGATTCATGCTAAGCTAAAGCATAAAATATCTACTTATCAAAATTTCGAAATAAAAACAAAGATTTTCGTAAACCATTCTTGGGCTAACTAGAATGCCTAGGGAAAATTCGCATTTCCTTTTAGACCTTTGGTTTTAAAAAAAAAGGTTGAGGAAACTGACATTTCCTTTTAGAAATTTTGTTCTTGTGAAAAGCTCAAAGAATAATTATAATTTCCTCCTCGAACTTTGATCTAGAGGAAGAATTCAAAGAGCTAACATTTCATCTAGGAATTTCAAGTAAGAGAAAACAGTTCACTTTTTCCTAACTCAACAGGAGAAAAGTTCATTGACACATTCCTCCTAAAATATATTCAAACAGCCAAGGCATAGTTCTTTTCAAAAGGCCATGTGACCAATCAAATAAAAGTTAGAACTTTTTATTTCAATCAAAGTATTTTATAAAGAAAATACACTTGTGGGGGGAGTAGTGTAGGTTTCATATTCCAAAAGGCACCAAACCATGCCACGTATGTATCCTATCAAATAAAAGAAGCAATTTCGGGAAAATAATACACAAGCTATTTTTGCAAAATAACACCCAAGGAAAAATTCCCAAGCTATTTCTGAAAAATAACACCCAAGGAAAAATTCCTCTGGAGCTCATAAAGATGGCAAGAAATGAGAATTAGTTTCATAACCCATTAGTCTAGGGAAATCATGCCCAAAATTCATAATGACAAGGAAATTTGCATGTGCAGAATAATTCCTTATGATCAAAATCACCTCAATGAGTATGAAAATCAAGGGTGCCATATGTCATTAGGTTAAGGGTTCAAAGCAAAACCCTAAATTCACACACCACTTATCATTTATAAGTAAAGACTCATCTCTAAAAGAAAGTAGGTCTTTGAACTCGAAAATTACTATTTATATTTAGGGAGAGAAATTTTATTTTCTCTATTTTTCTTTTTTTTTTAAATCTTGATCAAACACTAACTTGGACGTTGGAGTGCATTTTCTAGGTACTCACCTTGTTGGATTTGAGGCCAATGATCATGACAAGTTCTCCACAAACTATAAATACGTGTGAAGGTAAAAATCCAACACCTTCATTTCTCACCTTGGATATCACGCTCATCTTTATTATCCAGAAAAGAAAAGGAGAAAAGAAAAACAAGATAAAAAAATTCTTATTTAAATGAAAATGTACCCACAAATCCTGATATTTACCTCACCGCAGTCTTTTCTCTCACCACAGTCTTAATATCATCTCGACTTTATCTTCATTACAACCCCAACAAAAAAAAAATCCATTTTGTTCAATTCACAGTGATATCACCTCAATTATTTCACAATGATGATGGAGGGCTTTTTTTGAGAAGGTATTCAAAGTTTTTTGTTTTCTTTGTTCCACTGTTTCTTGACATATATTTGGATTTTGCTAAGTTACAGGTGCTATAACCTATAACTCCTTCAAAAATCATGTGGTCCCACCAGTGTTGCAACTTTTTAAATTATTTTGAAGGGCCTGTAGCTTAGCAGCACCCTATACTTTGTGTTCCAATCAATTAATAGTTGTCGCCTATGGGTGGTCTTGCTATATCTTTTCAATTGATGAGAAAATAATGACTTTGTTTTGATTCGATGTTTGTAGAATGTTTTTGTTCTCATGGGTGTTTGTAATTTCTCTTTTTTTTTTGGGTCTCTTAAAGTATACTGGATTAACAAAAGATTCTCGTTAGTACTACAAACTGAGATTAGATTTTAATCATGAGAATTTTCGATTGTGATCAGTATTATGACATATCCGCCTTTCCTTTGCTTAAGTTAACTCTTCAAATAAATGTCTATAATTTCTATATCTTTTATATTAATTAAAACTCCCTTATAAAAAAAAAAAAAAATTTAGCTCTCCAAATCAATATATTTGCTGTGGGTTTCCATTGTCTAAATGAAATTTAATGAAATGTGTCTTCACTCAGTGTAATTGCTCACATCTTTCAGTATAAATATTTGGTGATAAGTATATAGATTATTCTCCTCAATTACTTACACTGTGAAAGTTTTTGACAATTTTGTACATATTATTTAAAATGCTTAAATAATATATTACATTTAATCTTTTTGCTACTAAAATAATACTATGGGTAACCTATGACGACCTTAGATTTCAATTATATTAAGATGTAGAAATATTAATTAATTCCTTAATTTCTGAATGTGTTGGAAAGATGTTTCCATTACCAATTTGAATTATTTCAACTAATTATATATTTTCTTCCTTTAGGGAGAAATATTCCAATATGACCATGCTTTGGCCTTTTTGTTATTTCTTTTCCAGCTTGTTTGAAATGAAATTTTCTTTCTAGTTTCAAGGTTTTTGCTATTTTTTATGTATTACTGATATTATTTATTTTCGTCTTGACCCTAATTGATTATGAACTATTTTGTAATTTCTCGCTTCGAAGGTGGCATTTTGCTGGTGACCGTGACCTGCATTTAGTTTCAAAATGGCTGCCTGGAAGTACTATCTCAAAACAGTCTTTTTTGTAATTGTACGGATAATTTTATTTATCACTTTAATGTGGACTTATTAATTGGACATTGCATGTTTTTATTCATAATTGCGTTACTAATCTCGTGATTATTAAACGTGCAAAAATAGATGGTAGTGATTTAGTGCTTTTTATTGAAGATAAATATTGTTGAAGGCTTTGTAAATATTGTTGAAGGCTATGCACGATATAAATACTTGTAGAAACAAATGTTTTTGATAAATTGAATTCAAATGCATAATCATATTTTCAAGTCCTCTTTTTTTCATCTTTTTCTGAAAAGGTTTACTTCAAATTAGTTGCAATGGCTTAATAAGTTCACTTTAGGTAAATGACTTTACTTAGTAACCTTTGCTATAATATTTCAGTTAGTGGGGAACACAAAATGGTAAGTAAAAGACTTGATTTTTAGTAAGCAAGCATGGCAGTTAATTAGCGTTGGGTCCATCTCATTTGGGTGGTTCAAGTCCAAAGTTTAATAAGTTTGGACAATTAAGCAATTAAAGTAAACTTAAAGGGGGCAAATGAAATTGTCATGAAATTTGGCTTTAAAAGCAGGCGGCAACCCTAATTTGTGCAATCACAAAAAAGACGAGTAGAGAAGAAAAAAAGGTGAGAGAGAGAAAAGACAGTGGCTGGTTATTACAATTTGAACGTAAGATTTTTAATCTTTACTTGGGTGATCAGAAGGTGAAATTAACTTCGTTTTCTTCAAAATTTTGATAGTATGTTCCTAGTATCGCCCTCTATAATCCTATCAGTTTTAATTTTTATTTTATCATCTCTTTAACTATTATTTGAGATACTCACTTATTAGAAAGATAATTATTAGGCTATTACTGTAAGCCAAGAATATTGAGATTCTTGATATTAGTAGCCTCTAGTATTATCTAGAGAAGAATTTGTATTGTAATCCCATTAATATAGTGGAAGATTATATCAAAGTACAATCCTATGGTTTTTCCCGCTTTGGGTTTTCCACGTAAAAATCTATGTCTCTTATAGTTGGTTTTTGCTTTGGATTTTATTGGTTTATTTTTCTGCTTATTTATTTGTGGTACACATTCTATTTTAATCACATAAAGAGGGAAACAATTTTGTTTCCACTTAATTTGTAGTTACTTGTGGTAGTCTCTTTCCCAACAGTGCAGTATCAGAGCTTCAGGATTAAATTAAAATCATGGAATTATGGTATTTAGAAGTCTATGATGGAAGATTTTCTTTACATAAAAGACTTACATGACCCATTAAAGGCGAATAAGATAGACCCGCCAATTTAGATAATAAGAAATAGGCTCAATTAAACTAGAAGGCTGTGGGTACTATTAGGTCATGGATTGATCAGAGTGTGTATCACCATGTCGCAAAGGAATCCAAGGCTGATGTTCTTTGGAGAAAATTAGAGTTAATTTATGAGTAGCCGAAAACACAGAATAAATCCAATTTGATGAAAAGGCTTGTTAACTTGAAATATAAGGAGGGACGCAGTATAATTGAATACACTAGTGAGTTTCAGGGCTTAATTGATCAATTGACTACTATGAAAATTATAAATTGTTTTAGATGATGAGTTACAAGCATTGTTGTTGCTTAGTTCTTTGCCTGATAGTTGAAAGACATTAGTGGTATCAGTGAATAATTCAGCGCTGAATGGAAAATTAACTTTGGATATGGTTACAAATAGGCTGCAAAATGAAGAATTTAGAAGAAAGAGTATTGAAGCAATTCCCTTTGAGTCAGATGCACTTGCTTCAGAAAAGCAAGAAAAACGGGGGAGGAGCCAAAGTAGAAATTCTCGCCAGCAGAATAATGATAGTCCCAGAGGAATATCTAAGTTGCAGAGGAGAAATCTTAAGTGCTTTCATTAGTAGAAATGGGTCACGTTAAAAGAGAGTGTAAATTATGGAAAAGATAATAGACGAAAGAAAAAGGGCGATGCTCAGAAAAATGAAAAAGAGAACACTACAGCTATAGTTGATGGTGATTTAGGTATTGTTTATGATGAGGGATCAATAAATAATCTCACTTGCCATACCAGTGATTAGGTGATTGATTCGGGTGTTTCATTCTATATTACTGTACATTGTGATTACTTCACATCTTATGTTAATAGTGATTATGGACATGTTCGGATGGGAAATAAGAGGGCATCCAGGATTGTGGGTATATGAGATATTTACTTGGAAACCAGCATTGGGTGTAAGTTATTGCTTAAAGATGTCGTACATGTATCATGTATCCACCCTAATTTGATCTCTACAGGCAAGCTTGATTATGACCAACCAATTTGGTGAAGGAAAATAGAACTCACTGATAACTCTATGAAATGAGAGTTGTCATGACACTTTTAGATTTAAATCAAGATTACTCAAACATGAATATCCATTTTAATTTATTTTTAATAAATTACGTTATTTTAGAATAATTTGTGTACTTAGATCGTATGCATAATTGTAGGTGACCGGAAGCTCAAAATTTAAGGGAGGAATGCTGCTGCTATAGGCTTGTAAAGATAAGGAAAAAACATGCTTAAAGAAGAATTGAAACAAGTTTGGAACAATGCAGGTGCTGAAGCCATTGTTGTAGCATTTTTGCTGTAGTAATTTTGGAGTATTGATAGAGAAGATTTCATATGAGATACTTAGAAGATTGCGATATGGAGATTCTAAAATGAAAAATATGTGCCCAAGACTTTTGGTTGCCCTAATTCTAAGTTATAAAAAGAGCACACACGCAAAGAAAATAGGAGAGCCATTAGCCAAGGACAAAAACCGCAGAGAAACAAAAGAAAAATAGAATTCAAGAGAGAGATTAAGGGCTGCACCAAAGGAGAAAACGTCGAGATCCATTGAAAATCAATCATTCTTGATTACACACTACTCACCAAAGGCTCCTTACTGTTAGTTAAGGGGAGGAAATTAAACACTCCCTATGTGTTAGAAGGCAAGATCAAGAAAAAAGATGTGAATGTGGCTGTAAAAGATTTTAACATTGAGACATGGCATAAAAGGCTTGGTTACATATGTGTCTCTTGTGGTTAGTTTTTACTTTGGATTTTATTGGTTTATTTTTTTTTATATTCATTTGTGGTATACATCCTATTTTAATCACATAAAGAGATAAATAGTTTTGTTTCTGCTTAATTTACAGTTGTTTGTGGTAGTACCTTTCCCAACAATTAGTCATAATAAGTTACTCTGATAACTAATTTTCATATTTTCCTCACTAACTAGGAAAGCAGTGGGAAATCAAAATGACCAAGTGGCGGGAAAATTATTAGTGAGTAAAGTTACTCATGAAGAACAATTTGATGACACTACAAAAGTTTGGTCTTTAGCGATGAAAATATTTTCCTTGCTGTAAGCACTCTTTAGCGATGTAAAAACTTTTGCGACAAAAGTTTTTTTCATTTCTAAATTCATAGTACACAAAAATAATATTTAATTATCAATTTTAACGATGAAAGATTCATCACTAAAGAGGATATATTGCCACCAAAAACTTTGTTTGTCGCCAATAAATTAGGTGGCAAAAAAAAAAAAATGTTGGCGTGCAAACCTTTAGCAACCAAAATTTGATATATTGTGAGGAATAGTTGTCGTCGCTAAAACTATTTTTATAGCATGTTTTAGCAACGAAAATAATTTTTGTCAATTTTAGTAACAAAAATTAGATTTCGTTACTAAATGTGCACTTTTAGCATGAAATATTAAAAAAAAGTCAAATTTTAAAAAATTTTGGCAGATTATTTTTTGCCAAAACTAAGTTTAGTGACAAATTAAAAATTTCATCATTGAAAACTGTTATAGCCTATTTATATATCATTTACTTCACTTCTTTCATTCTCTCTTTCATTTTTCTCATTTTCTCTATCTCTCATTTTCTCATTCCCTTACTTTTATTCTTTAATTCTCTCACCTCTAAATATATAATGCTCATTTTCTAATTTAATCTCCACTTCTTTTCTCTTTATTTTTAGTATGGTGTATTTTTTTTTACTTATCTTATTTATTGCAACTTCTATTATTATTATTATTATTTATATATCATTTACTTCACTTCTTTCATTCTCTCTTTCATTTTTCTCATTTTCTCGATCACTCATTTTCTCATTCCCTTACTTTTATTCTTTAATTCTCTTACCTCTAAATATATAATGCTCATTTTCTAATTTAGTCCCTACATCTTTTCTCTTTATTTTTAATATGGTGTATTTGTTTTTTACTTATCTTATTTGTTGCAACTTATATTATTATTATATTTGTGTTTATTATGTTAGCTAATTATTGTGTGTTTATTTGTAGGGAATATTGAAGATAAATTATATAAAGATGAAAAATCAAGAAATTTATATTCATTTATGACAATTTTCTTTCAAAAAATGGATATAAAATTTTATAATTATTTTTATATTGTTCATCAATAATAATAATTATTTTTAAATTAATTAATTATGTTCTTATCATAATGGTGTTAACTGTCATTGTAAATTTATTATTAAAAAAATGATAATATTTTAACAAGAGTAATAGTAAATAAATGAAAGAAAAACCATGCCTTTTAGCGATGAAACAGTTTTCATCACCAAAAGTATTTTGGTGACAAATTCTATTTTATTTCCAAAAGTTCTTTTAGCGAAGACTAATAATTTTCGTTGCCAAAAGAACTTTTAGTGGCGAATAATAATTTTCATTGCTAAAAGTATGACGAAATTTGCATGATTTAACAATGAAACTATATGTCGCTAAAGCCCTTTTTTGTTGTAGTGACCGATGCTTATTGCTTTTAGTAATAAGTGAAAAAAGTTAATTTTTCTCCAAAAAGCTTCATTATGGTGATGAAATCATGTTTCATCAACAAAATTTTCATTACTAAAACTATGAATTCTTGTACTGAATGTATAAGTGAAGAAAATTGAGGATATATAGATTCTTCAAAGTTTTAAGAAAAATTGATGAGAAAGACAATAAGTTCAAATTACAAGATGATTTGCCTTATAATACAAGTTTCATGGACGAATTTCTTTTAAAAGAGGAAGACTGAGGTGGCACGTTATTTTACGATTTTAAAATTTTATTAATTTGGATCCTTTAATATTTTCTCTTTTAATTAAAGTTAATTATTATATGTACTTTAGTCTTTTATTTCTATTATAATTATTATTTAGTTTTCTTTTTTAAGTTAACATAGGAATGTAGGTTTACTCTATTATAAATAGGGAGGTCTTGTAATGTTTTACAATTCCTTTTGGGATTATTTATTAAAAGTCTCTCTTTTAGAGTCGTTTGCATTAGAACGTCATCTAATCTCACTTAAAGCATTGCAAAAAATCTCATTGAGTTGTTTAGAGTAAAATGAGATCTAATCACACTTCAATTAGAGCGTAATGCAACTGTGTTGGCCTGATCCATTATTAGAATGATATCTAGTTTTGATCTACCCTATTAATTCATATTCGCTACTCCGCTCCATCACCCAAACCAGAATCTATTGGGAAATATTAAATAGTAAAAATTTAGGTTATAAATTAGAGGAGAAAATGGAAATCACATAACAATAGTGTACCAAAAATTAGAGATCTAGTTAAAACAGTAATATCGTTTATTCCATGCAAGCAGAATTTTTGTTTATTTTAATCTCAGACCTTTTTTTTTTTTTTGAGGTCACTGCACAATTCACCTTCCAAAACACATATAGATGCAATAAGTTACATTACTATGAAGTTGGCGTGAGGGATATATGATAAATAACTAGCAAGCACCAACTTAATTTGTTACCAACTACTCAAATATATGATAGGAAATCAGCAACATAACTTTAATCTTCGAAGCTTAATCGAGACCCTTAGCACCAAGTCAGCTTGGTCTTTCATCATCATTGAATGCGTGAAGCGATCTTCTGTATCGGCACGCATAAAGCCGGCTGAACCTGAGAGATCAAGAATCACCTGATGTAGTGGTAAAGAAATATCAATTGGGTTGGGTTTAGAAGCAGGTCCTAATTTATAACTTTCCAACTACTAGCAACCACTAACAACAAGGCTTTGATTGCCTCTTCCTCAGACACACTATGCTTGAGTACTTTTGCCCTTGGGAGGCTATTTTACGCATGTAATATGATGAGATATATGAGATGACATGTCATTATCTATCCATTGTACCTTCGGACATGATAGTATAATTTCAGTTCGTCATTCACCACACATATAAGGTTCGAATAGGACAACATTATTCCCTTGCGTACTTGTTTAGTGATAGTTTTAGAACCATGTATATATTTTTTATTGATATGATTTTCATGATTATTATACATAGCATCATGTATTCTTTTTTAATGCTAGGTATTTGATTTAAAGTTTAAATATTTTACTTATGCTTTTAAATATGGCTTGATCAAATTGTATATTGCACTATTATAGTTATTTTAAAAGGAGATTGTTATCTTACATTATCATGTAAGATACATTATTCTTCCACAGCCGTTGAATGAAAATCCAACGGTTGTGGAAATATAAGATTATATATCATGTTATTTCCACAACCATTGGATGAAAATTCAACTTGATTGTGGAAGAATCATGTATGTTACATGATCATGTAACATAACTAAAGCCATTTTAAAATTAGCTGAAGTCTAAATAGGTGTAAATACATATAACTGAATGACATGTTTATTTTTCTTTTTTTAATATCTGAATATAGGTATTAAGTTATTTGTTTTTCATAAATGACATGTCAAAATATAATATTTTGACATATATAACCTCATAAATATTAACAATACTTATATTTTATTAGTTAAACACCTGACAAGTTAAATATAAATTATTTGACTAGTAAAAAAAATTTGATAATGTTTACCTTAATAAAGTATGGAAAATAAAATATACATCTAACAGACGTACTTTTTTACATTAATATATGATGCTTATAATGTTATTTTTAGTATATTATATTGATAGTAAATATTAATAAAAAGAGAAAGACATATTATAAAACACCCTCACCTAAAGTTCTATTATGTTTAAAATTCTCATTAAAAAAAAGTTGAATATACACATAGAACAAAAAGAAGTGGATAAATAAAAAATAATATAATACGAAATAAATTTATTTAACAGGAATATTAATGACAGAGAATATTAAAGTTTCTTCATTTAAATGCTTGCTATTTAGATGAAAATTATATTATTTAACTTTTTTCTATTCAGACCTAAACATCTTATAATCAGATGTAAATGATAGAAAAAAAACAAATTAAAAACTATAAATATTTGAAAATAAGTAAAATTAAGACTTTTGAAAAAAAAACCCTTTACTTTATTTTAAAATCTATTATCCACTCGTTGAGTTTATTCTCACCCCATTTCACTGTATTTTCCTCACCACTCCTCCACAGGAGTTTGAAGGTATATTACTTGACCCAGGGACTATAGTTACATTGAGTTTTAGCCATGTGATAGTACAAATTGACATAAATGATATTACTAAGGCATTTTGATCATATCATTCTTATGGAAAACTTAAAAGAACCATTCCGTGAACATCAATATGAAAAATAAATAAATAGCAACAGAACAAAAACTAGAAAGATTTACTGCAAATTAAAATAGCTAAAAGCTGGATGAAGCGTAAAATTACTTATCCAAATTATATTATATTATCTCTTTTGGGAAGAAAAAGTGTACTTAATCAAATAAAAATTGGAAAAAAGAGACCGAGACTCATAAAATTTTTTTAAATATTCATATAAGTTCCCTTAATTTCAACTCTCAAAATTTGCTTAGATAATCATTGTTAAGCAAACCTTCGGGTGAAGAGAGCTTGTTTCCCATTTGTAATTGCAGATATTTCTTAGCAACAGACTAGTGAAATAATAAGTGCATCATTGGACACCGGATGGTTGGGAATGCACGGTGGCATGGGACTCATTTCATCTTAACCAAGGTCCTCGGTTTGAGGCTTGGCAATACACCTGTGTTAAATATTTATTGGGAGAGTTTTGCCGTCCTAGTGATCCTACCCGGCTTGAATCTAGATTATCGAGATCCAATGTGGTCTTCCGATACCAGATGGTTAAATACACAAAAAAAAAATGCATCCTTAGACCTACACTTCTAGGATTTTTGCCACATGCTCTCATACAATTCTCACAATATTTCGTTATTCCTTAGATTAAAAAAGAATAAATAAACCCCAAAAGAAAATCACATTAAAATTCAATGAGAATTACAACGGACAAATTCATGTCCCATAATACATAAACTAATTAAAAGTACACAAAAAATAATATATATCGAGAAAATTAGACATCTGTCCAATGGCACATAAAACTTCTAAGGCTTTTCCTCCAACAACATATAAAGATTTAAAAGCCTTAAATATGCTGAAAAAGTCTATCCTTAGTCACAATGAAAGAAGCAAATGACTAATGTGAGTTATTTATTTATAACAATAAGGCATGTCCCATTAAAGGATTCAGGCTAGAAGCAAGTAAAATACCCAAAAATATTAATTTGTCAAGGTTCTTGGTGATTCACTGTGTTCAAATCATCCATACTTCTAAGCAGATATTTTTATAATATTCTTATATAACTCTTTGAAGTGATAATTGCACTTCGAAGACTCAAAAACCTTAAGAAGCACCAAAGTCAGGTACAAATAAGACTACTCGAGAATTTTCCTTGGAATACGAAATTAAATTAAAATGGATGATTTAAGAGATTGGAATGCAATGCGGTGCAGTGCAGCATAAAATAGTCTGAGCACGTCGGCTTTATTATAATATTTCAGTTATAATCTTCATTATAATATTTCAGTTAGTCAAGAACACAAAATGGTAACTAAAAGAATTGATTTTTAGTAAGCAAGCATGGCAGTTAATTACTCTCATAACTAGTTGTTCATATTTTCCAAACTAACTAGGAAAGAGGTGGGAAATCAAAATGATCAACTAACGGGAAAATTATTAGTGAGTAAAGCTTAGTCTCGAAGAAAGATTTGATGACTGATGCTTATCGCTTTCAATAATACTGCGACGAAGATTAATTTTTCTCCCAAAAGCTTCATTTTGTGATGAAATCATGTTTCATCAACAAAATTTTCGTTACTAAAATGATAAATTCTTGTAATGAAATGTGCAAGCAAAGAAAATAGATAAAATATGGATTCTTCAAAGTTTCAAGAAAGATTGATGAGAAAGTCAAGATGTTCGAATTATAAAATAATTTGCTCTTATACTACAAGTTTCATGGACAAATTTCTTTTAAGAGGGAAAAACTGATGTAGGGTGTTATTTTGTGATTTTAAAATTTTATTATTTTAGATTTTTTTGATATTTTCTGTTTTAAATAGAGTCAATTATTTATGTGCCTTAGTGTTTTATTTCTATTATAATTGTGATTTAGTTTCCCTTCGTGAGTTAACTTAGGGAAGTAAATTATAAATATGAAGATCTTTTTATAGTTTTCATACCATTTGATTAACCCAAAAAAAAAAAAATTATAACTCCCTTTGGGATTATCTATCAAAAATCTCTCTTATAAAGTCGTTTAGATTAGAGCATCATTTAATCTTGCTTAAAGTATTGTTAAAAATCTCGTTGAGTCATTTGGATTAAAACGAGATCTAATCATCCTTCGACTAGAGCATAACGTAATCGTATTGGCTTAGTCCATCACTATAACTATATCTAATTTTTATCTATCCTATCAATTCGCTTCCGCTATCTCGCTCCATCACCCCAAAACAGAATCTATTGGGAATTAAGTACATTTATTAGAGCAGAAAATGGCAATCACCATAACAATAATGCACCAGAAATTAGAGGTCTAGTAAAAATGGTAATATCGTTTATTCCATGCAAGTAGAATTGCTGTTTACTCTAATCTCAGACTTTTTTTTTTTAGGCCACCACGCACTTCGCCCCAGCAAACAGACATCAATGAAATAAAATACATTATTACGAAGTTGGTGCGAGGGAGATTCGTTCTTACACCATTTATTTTTACTAGAATATAGGCCTAATCAATTGAACCATCGCCTAGCTACGCATGACTAGCTAGCTAAATAACTAGCAAGCACCAACTTAATTTATTACCAACTTCTCAAACATACGATAGGAAATCAGGAACATTACTTTAATCTTTAGAGCTTAATGGGGTCCCTCAGCACCACGTCAACTTGGTCTTTTAGCATCGTTGCATGCGTCAAGCGATCTTGAGCGTCGCCGTACATAAAGTTGGCCGAACATGAGAGATCAAGAATCGCCTGAAGAAGAGGTAAAGGAATAGCAGTTGGGTTCAGAAGCAGCTCCGCATTTATAACTTTCCAACTATTAGCAACTGCTAACGACAACGCTTTAACTGCCTCTTTCTCGGACACACCATGTTGATTCTTGTAGCATTCAACAGCTGAGGGACTATGTTCTCTCTCTTGCTCAAACTACATCACAGTTGCAAATTATTGGTTAACGAAAAAAGGAAACATACCCATCATCATTTTTTTTTCCCTTTTGGCATATATGTTATGTTATATATAATCTTATATGTATAATGAAGAGTATTACTAATGAACTGTAGAACTGATTGACTTATATATATATATAGAAAAAATTTTTAGTCCGGACTTAAATTTAGGATTCTGAATCTAAGAACGAATATATATGTTCATGCGGACGGCGTTAAAAGACAGAGAAATATGAATTCCAAAATACTAAAAGACAGAGTAGTTTGTTGAAATCCGTGTTTTTCTTCTCTTTTATCTTCCAATCAGGTATATCCGACATATTAAAATCGAGGATAAGCTAAAAGATGGAAAAAAAAGAAGAAAAACACAGATGTCATTAACAGTGCATGACAAAATAAACTGCATTCAAGTTGTGTTTTTTTTGTTTTTTTGGTCTTTCAACTTGTTTCTCACATCAATATGGTCAGGGATTTCTAATTACAAAATTATATTATTATTATATAAGATGGAGTAGCAACAAGTACCTTATGGCCTGCTATGTCATTCAGGAATCTGACAATAGTTTCTGCAGCTATTATGATCTTAGGGTTACTCATTTCCCATTCAAAGATCTCCTTACTTGCAATATCACCCATGAAAATGAAGGAAGCTACCGCTATCGGTAAAAAACCGATACTTCTTAGTGAAACTGATTTATACTCGTCCATGCTCGGAATATAACCTTCATTTAATAACCATTTCGCTTCGCAGAAGTACTTCATAACTAGTTCTTGAAACTGAGAAATATAATCGAAGTCAACAATAATGCACATTGCCCAAGAAGTAAAATGCAAAATCAAATGAAATGAAATTGTCTACCGATCGTATTGCATATTGTATGCTGTATGATCTTCCTTCTTTTGCCAGTTCTTCCTCCGCTTCACTGTGGACATCAATGAGTGTCTTGAAAATGAATTTCATGTATTCTGGTAGTGCATCTATGTGGCCAATGTCCCATCTGAAAATAAAAAAACCATTAATTCTATTAGTATGCATCTTTTGAAACATAGATAAGCGATGAAATGCTGTTCTAAGCATGTATATATGCATGGTTTTAAACCTTGCAACTGCTTCAGTAAAGATTGTGAGCTCTTCAAAAGTACCGTAGGCGTCAAATGTATCATCTACTAGGGTCTCGAGGCATATTATTTTGGACAAAAAGATTCTACCAGTGCTGAAATTGGGCTCATGGGACACTCCCACTAGTATCCAAAAATATAGCTCCACGACTCTCTCTCTAATATAAGGCAGCTTTTTAAGGACGTCTAAATCTCTCCACCACCTGAAATTCAATTTCAAATCAAAATTAGCTAGTTTGCTAAATTGTAGATCCACTTACATTTTGAGTTTGTTAAGATAAAAATTGTTACTTTTATATTGGATAAATGCAGAGAAGAAAACAATTAGGTTTCATTTTTCATTATCATATATAAATTAATTAATACTAAAAGACTTAGAGCCATCTGGAAGTTTTGATAAAAGCGTTGGCATATTTACGTACCTTCATTGTTTTACTTATTTATCACTTACTCTCTTACAATTTTCATATAATACATCATTATCTCCTTGACATCAAACCTTTTATAGGAAAAGTCATCCCATTCACAAAACAAACCACTATTTTGTTTCATTGGAATTTGGATATCAAGAGGTAATATGAGAATTATGAAAATTATAAGGTGTAAGTGGTAAAAGCCAAAATCTTTGAAGGGAAAAACGAGAGTCTTCCCGATTTTATTCGGAAAATTTGTTCTGAAAAAAGAAAATAAGAAATTAATTTTTGAAGAAATTGTCTTTTACCATTTACTTCGGAAATATTTTCGTTAATATACCATTATCTCCCTAACGTTATAACTTTGATAGAATATTCTCACTTGCTTATATAATTTAGATATTTGCCTCCATTCTAAGTTGGGACCAACTTTTCTTAAATATTGGTTCTCAAATTCTTGAAATTACACTATTACCCTCATTTCCTAATATACTGATTTTTTTATTTCTCACACACCTTCTAACAAACAAATAACACACAAAAAGTACAGCCCACAAATACCTACAACTACCACTATTAACAATTCTAGAATATGTATTTGAAATTTCATTACACTCTAAAACTTTATGTTTGGGTGTTATTATTTTAAAAAAATTAATTGTAATGAGATATTTTTCCTCAAATACACTAGGAGGTAAGTACAAAACACACCAAATACGCCGTACGTTCCACGTTAGAATAATATTAAGTTACCTGGTAATTTCACTTGCTTCCTTCTGGTGCATTGCTTGTAGTATATTAAAGTCTAACTTCGCGAAATTGAGCAAAGTTTTATCATGCAAATCGTCTCTTGGATAGATATCCAAGAAATACCTTGACTCTAACCTTGATACGGCTCTACGGAGAGGAACTCTGAGAGAATGACGTATTTGTTCAGCAAAAGTAGAGTTTACCTGAGAATTAGATACCATTGACTTAAGGTGAGTGGTCGTGAAAGCAATTGCTTCATCTAAAATATCTTCTCCGTGAAAGGCTAGGTGTGCTGCCTCGTACAAACTTAGCATGCCTTCAACATCATTCGTCAATGATGCCTTGAATTTTCCATCATCATCTTTAAACTTCTCAAACACATCTAATCACATTAAACAATTCAGGAAATCGAGACTCAATTCGACATCTTATATTTAATTGGAAAGATTTTGCAATTAACATAGTTTAAGAGAGATTTCCTACCGCATGACATCTTAATTCCATGCTGCCTAAGCAATCGAAAACAAAGAGAGACAATGTAGATATCATCTTTATCATCAAAAGGGTCATGACTTATTTTCTCCAACGCATCATCAATCTCTTTTTTGAAGTGGTAAGCCACACCTAACCTTTGGACAAGATCAATCAAGCGCAATTTCTGGGCAGGTTTATCGGCATCAGATGCCATCATTCTCCTCACCTCTTCTTTCAGTTCTTTGTGCTGTTTTTGAGTCCAATTATCTATCGTCTGTATGCAAGAAAACACTAATGAGCATGCATGCATGTTCTATGAATGTATATAATTGGTAATTAGATGTTTAATGACCTCCGAAGGACATGTGAGGAAATGGTCTCCCCATATATTAGGATGGAAATCTGCTGCGTTACGAACATTTTTCTCTAATGAAACTTCTTGAGTTGACATCTTTCTGAAGATGGACAATAAAGATTGAACTTAACGATTTCTTTAAGTGCTAGGCGTGATGAAAGTATGCATGTGCTCATAAGTATTTATATGGGCAGAAGAATGCGTTTTGCAGGTTGCATTTTATTGCATTAAATTGATAAAGACTTGTAGTGGGGTCTATTTTTTTAATCTACCAAATTAACCACGGTTGGTGTTGGAGAGCTAGGCCACCTTCACCTAACAATCTCTATTGTTAGCATGTGTTTCTCATGGTAAAATTGATTGGATTTTATAGGACAGAATTGGACTAATATTTTATATTGTCTTATATTTGGTATAATTAAGGACCAAGATCTTATTCAGTATTGAGGTGCTATACTATTTTTAAGTCACAATATTGTAAAAAAAAAATTGTAATAATGAAATAAAAGTTAATAACAAATAATAAATTTGATTTTTTTAATAATATTTTTTAAAAAAAATAAATACATATTATAGGTTTTTTTATCATACTTATAAAATTAATGGGTACTACAAGCAAAATAGATTTAACAATGTGTAATGTACGTTGTTGAAAGTATTTGACAATGTTCGCATGCACACTGTTAATGTTGATGTTGTCTTAAGTTGAATATTTTCAACAACATTTTCCTTCGATAACATTCACACGCGCTCTATTAATGTGGGTGTTGTCTTAAGTTGAATATTCTCAACAACATTTACCCTCGGCGATGTTCGCACGCGCGCTATTAGTGCTGGTGTTGTCTTAAGTTGAATATTCTCAACAATATTTTCCCTTGAAAATGTCCGTACGCGTCTTTGTTAATGTTGGTGTTGTCTTAAGTTGAATATTCTCAACAACATTTACCCTCGGCGACGTTCGCACGCGCGCTATTAATGCTGGTGTTGTCTTAAGTTGAATATTCTCAATAATATTTTTCCTCGGCGACGTTCGCACGCGCGCTATTAATGTTGATGTTGTCTTAAGTTGAATATTCTCAATAAAATTTTCCCTCGACGACATTCGCACACGGGCTGTTAATTTTGATGTTGTCTGAAATTGAATATTCTCAACAACATTATCCATCGCCAACAACATTATCCTTCGGCGACGTTCGCATGCGTGCTATCAATGTTGGTGTTGTCTTAAGTTGAATCTTATCAACAACATTTTCATTCCGATACGTTCGCACGCTGTTGAGTGTTAGAAAGTGTATATTTATAAAGGAGAAAATCGTCATTTTACACTTCAAGTCTCACTAACATCTCTAATTTTATTTATTTAAGTCGCTTGTTATTTAATTATATATGTTTTGTTTTAATTATGTATTTTGTGTATTTTAGGGGTATCATGGTCATTTCACAATGAACGAGATTTCGGATAGCAAAACGGACGTCACTTTTGAACTCAGGACAGTCGAAAACCTTAAGAAGAGTATAAAAGGAAAAATGGCACTATTCACATGTACGGTGCATCGTTTCACGGTATCGTTTCACGACACTTTACATCGCTCGACCGCGTTACTGTTCAAACCGTGTGCAAACCGTGTTACTGTTCAAACCGCGTGGTCAAACCCGTGGTACTGTTCACTGATGACGTGGCGCAATCCTGTGCGTCCAAACTATTTTTAATCCGATGGCCATGATTCACTCAATGTATCTATAAAAGGGGGCCTTCCCCCCCCCTAATTTGACACCTCTGAATCCATTTTTGAGCTTAGTTTTCTGTAATTCTCTCTCCATCTTGTATTTTCTACGTATTTTAATAAATTCCCATTTTACCCTTAGTTCAATTATGAGTGGCTAATTTTCTTGCAAGCTTGGGTTGAAGGTGAAGTCTCAACATGTGTCATGGGCTTTATTTGGTAAATTTATTTTCTCTTCCCCTCTAATTTCTGTGGAGGTTTTGACTTTTCGTCGACAAATAATAATAATCTTGTCTAGTTACCGCCCGGTTTTCCCAAGCACCTAGTATAAGGTTATTATTATTTGGCACGATAAGCCCTTAGCACCATATTGATTAGAGCGTGGTTCATGAGGTGTGGATTCCCCCCTCATGATTTAATCGGTATTAATAAGGATTATTTAGCCCATGATGCATGTTGATACGGATCCAGATACCCAAGTGTTTTATTTCAATAGTTCCCAATTCAATTTAATTCCGCTATTCCAATTTAAATTCTAGCATCCTTTAAATCAATTTCTCCACAAATACAACCACCCATTTACATAATTAATTCTACACACAATTAAAATCCACCTCCTCGTGGGATCGACACTCGTCGCCGTTAATCTATTCTACAATAGATTCGTGTGCTTGCGAGTTCAACAAAATTTGCACAACAAGTTTTTGGCGCCGTTGCCGGGGAGGTAAGTATTTTGATTTGTAGAATTAATTTTTTGTAAATAATTTTATTATTATTATTATTATTATTATTATTATTATTATTATTATTATTATTATTATTATTTTAGTTGTTTCATTGTATTTTTTTTCTTAATTAATAAAAAAAAGTGAATTTATATTTTAGGTAAGAATTTCTTTTCTCTTCTTTAAATTTCTGCAATTTAATTTTCAAGTTATTTTTCTTTGTAATTTTTCATTTATCTTGTTAATTTATTTTTATTTTTTTTATTATTTTTTTTATGTGCTTTCATAGAAAGGTTGTAACAGCGCAATAAGGTTAGTATTGTAATTTCTCCTTTTTCTTTATTTTTATTTATTGTGTTCTCATTTTTATTTTCTTTGCATGCATGGTCGTAGGTCATTATTACCTAATCTTGAACCTATAGACCTTGAATTAGAAAGAACACTTCGCACACACAAACACATTGCACTTAAAGAAAAAATTGAAATGGATTTGCAACAACCAGAACCACAGGAGAGGCCATTTAAGGACTACTTCAGTCCCTTAGCTAATTTGAGCACATCTTGCATAAGATACCCAAATGTAGCTGCTAGGAGTTTTGAGCTAAAACTTAGTGTGCTAAATTGTCTCCCAACGTTCTATGGATTAGAAAATGAGGACCCATATAATCATCTGAATGATTTTCCTACAATTTGTCAAACCTTTAAATATGAGAATTTTTCAGAAGATGATGTTAAACTTAGACTATTCCCATTTTCTTTAAAGGATAGAGCTCGTTCATGGTTCAATACATTGCCTGCTAATAGCATTACAACATGGGAACAAATGGTAACAAAATTTTTAAATAAATATTTCCCAGTGCATAAAACCAATGCTATTCACAGGGAAATTTCAGAGTTCACACAGAGAGAAGACGAGCAGTTTTTCGAAGCATGGGAGCGATTCAATGGGCTACTTTTGAAGTGTCCACATCATGGGTACGAGAAATGGCACCAATGCCAATACTTTTTGGAGGGATTATTGCCAAATGTGTAAGAATGGCTAATGGCAACAAGTGGAGGAGAGCTAATGTCAAAAAGTGCATCAGAGATTTGGGATTTCTTCCAGCGACAAGCAGATAATTCCCAACAGCGGAGTCGATCACTCAGGAATACTAGAAGAATTAAAGGAGTGAATGAGGTTCACGTTGGTGAGTCCGGTTTGGGAATCAAAGAAGTCAAAGAGATGGTTGAAGGTCTCTCTCGACTAATAGCATCGTTGACGACTGCCAAATCAACAGAGCCACATGACCATGAGTCGTATTCAGATCAAGCCAATGCCATCGGTGTCATGAGGAAGCCATCAAATTACAACCCATACTCCAACACATATAATCCTGGATGGAGAGACCACCCCAATTTTTCATGGTCTCAAGGATTCCAACAGAATGGACCAACAGCTCCAGCTCTACCAATGCAACCAATTCCTCAAGTTCCTCAAGCCTCTCAGCCACCATTTAGACCATACAATCAGAACCAAAACTACTCTCAACCAGACAATGGGAGGATGCCTTCCAGAATGTCAAGAATGTTACTAACTCCATGATCGAGCAACAGAACCGCACCATTGATGGACTACGGAATGAAATGAGAGCAAGCTTCAACTCACAAGCCCAATCAGTTTCAAGCCTCGAGAAGATGGTGGGACAACTTGCTTCTTCAGTTCAGACTTTGGCAATGACTGTTGAGAAAGGCAAGTTTCCAAGTCAACCAGTGCCTAATCCTAAAGGAATGCATGAAGCAAGTACCAGTTCACCACAGCAGCATGGAGAGGTCAAAGCCGTTATGACCTTGCGAAAAGGAAAAGAAGTCGACAACAAAGTGGAGATGCCAGTGACAAAATCAACTCAGATTGTACCTGTAAATGCTGAGGACTCACCACCAGAGGAAAAAGAAGAAACCAACCCACGAGAGTATATTCCTAAAGCTCCATTTCCTCAGAGGTTAGCTAAAGGAAAGAAGGGAAAATCCACAGGTGAGATTCTTGAAGTCTTCAAACAGGTAAGTGTTAACATCCCTTTACTTGATGCAATAAAGCAAGTTCCATCTTATGCCAAGTTTCTTAAAGACCTTTGCACTAAAAAGAGAAACATTCATGTTCAGAAAAAGGCATTTTTAACAGAAAACATTAGTTCTATACTCCAACACAAAATTCCTCTAAAATGTAAAGACCCAGGCTCCCCCACTATTTCATGTAGTATAGGGAACCACACAATTGAGAATGCTTTGTTGGATTTAAGAGCTAGTGTTAATCTCTTGCCTTACTCAGTATTTGTGAAACTTGGATTAGGAGAATTACACCCAACTCCAGTGGTGTTATAGCTTGCAGATCGGTCCACGAAAATACCTCGTGGTATAGTGGAGGACGTGCTTATACAAGTAGACAAGTTTTATTTTCCTGTTGATTTCATTGTAATTGACACTCAACCAATACAGGATTCAAAGAAGCACATCCCCATTATCCTAGGCCGACCTTTCTTGGCAACTGCGGATGCTCACATTCAATGCAGAACTGGAAATATGCAGTTGTCCTTTGGCAACATGACTATGGAGCTTAACATCTTCAACATTACCAAACAACCTCACAATGCAGATGATGGAATTGTTGACGTGGATTTAATTGAAGCATTAGTTGATGATACTTTTCTTTCAAACCTTAGTGATGACCCTTTACAAACATATTTAACTCACTTTGGTTTGGATTATGATGTTGACAGATCAGTCAATGAGGTCAACGTCTTACTTGACTCAGCACCATCCATGGACACTAATAAATGGAAGTCAAGAGTTGAACAACTAGCACCATCAGAGAAGAAAATCATCCCATCATCAGAATCACCACCGAAACTCGAGCTCAAACCATTGCCGAACACTTTGGAATATGCGTTCTTGGGAGAAGAAAGCACTCTACCGGTAATCATCTCATCATCCCTAAATGACGAACAAAAAGGTAAGTTGTTGGATGTTTTAAAAGAGCACAAAGGAGCATTAGGATGGACCATAGCCGACATAAAAGGTATAAACCCAGCAGACTGCATGCATTACATTCACCTTGATGAAAATGCTAAATCTACTAGGGAAATGCAACGTCGGTTAAATCCTAACATGAAAGAAGTCGTTAGAACGGAAGTCCTTAAGCTATTAGATGCAGGTATCATATACCCCATTTCTGATAGTCCATGGGTCAGTCCTGTGCAAGTTGTCCCTAAAAAGTCAGGAGTCACAGTAGTTACAAATGCTGATAATGAATTGATACCTACTAGAGTGACTACAGGATGGCGTGTATGCATTGATTATATAAAGTTAAATTCTGTCACACGTAAAGACCATTTTCCTTTACCATTTATTGATCAAATGCTTGATAGATTAGCAGGCCATGAATTTTATTGCTTTCTAGATGGCTATTCAGGATACAATCAGATTCCCATAGCACCAAAAGATCAAGAGAAAACCACTTTCACTTGCCCTTTTGGCACTTTTGCATATAGAAGAATGCCATTTGGATTATGTAATGCACCTGCTACATTTCAACGTTGTATGTTAAGCATTTTTTCTGATATGGTTGAACGGTTTCTTGAGGTCTTTATGGATGATTTTTCTATTTTTGGAGATTCATTTGATCAATGTTTACATCATTTGACGAAAGTTTTACAGAGATGTATAGAGAAGAATTTGGTCTTAAATTGGGAGAAATGTCATTTTATGGTAAAATAAGGTATAGTTCTCGGTCACATCATTTCATGCAAAGGTATTGAGGTTGACAAAACCAAGGTGGATCTCATTTCTAATCTTCCTCCACCTAAAACAGTCAGAGAAGTAAGATCTTTCCTTGGGCATGCTGGTTTTTATAGACGTTTCATTAAAGATTTTAGCAAAGTTTTCAGACCCTTATGCAATCTACTTGCTAAGGATGTACATTTTATCTTTGATGATTCATGTCTTGTAGCATTTGAAAAGCTAAAGCGATTGTTGACGTCATCACCCATCATTCAGCCACCAAACTGGAGCTTACCATTTGAGCTTATGTGTGATGCATCTGATTATGCAGTAGGAGAGATTAGGACAAAGAGTTGATCGAATTCCTCATGTTATTTACTATGCTAGTATGACATTAAACGATGCACAGTTGAACTATTCAACTACTGAAAAAGAAATGCTAGCAGTAGTGTTTGCATTAGAAAATTTTCGATCTTATCTCATTGTTTGTAAAATTATTGTGTTCTGAGATGTCGCTCTGAAATATCTTCTCACAAAAAAAGATGCAAAAGCTAGACTAATTCGTTGGGTGTTGCTTTTGCAGGAGTTTGACTTGGAATTCAAAGATAAGAAAGGGACAGAAAATGTTGTGGCTGACCATCTCTCTCGTCTCCACTTTGACATCAACACAGAACCCTTAACATTAAATGAGTCATTTCCAGATGAACAATTAATGAGTGCGGAAGTATTACCTTGGTATGCTGATATAGTTAATTATCTTGTTACAGGTAAACTTCCAGAGCATTGGACCAAGCAAGACAGGGCCAAATTCTTTACGGAAATAAAGAATTTTTTCTGGGATGACCCCTATCTGTTCAAGTATTGTGCAGATCAAATTATTCGACGATGTGTCCCAGAGAATGAATTTCATAACATCCTTTCGTTCTGCCATGAACAAGCTTGTGGAGGTCATTTCAGCGCTAAGAAAACAGCGACAAAAGTTCTACAATGTGGTTTTTATTGGCCAACTATATTTCGAGATACTTACAACTTTTGCTCTTCATGTGATAGGTGTCAACGAATGGGGAGCATTACACGAAGGAACATGATGCCACTAAATCCAATTTTAGTGGTTGAGATTTTTGATGTGTGGGGTATTGACTTCATGGGACCCTTTCCTGCTTCTTTTGGCCATCATTACATATTGGTTACTGTTGACTATGTATCAAAATGGGTAGAGGCAATTCCATGCAGGACGAATGATCATAAAGTGGTGCTAGGGTTTTTGAAGAGCAACATTGTTTCACGCTTTGGATTCCCTCGGGCAATAATCAGTGATTGTGGTACCCACTTTTGTAATAAATCATTCAAAGCACTTTTGACAAAGTACTCCATCACTCATAAAGTGGCGACTCCGTATCATCCGCAAACCAGTGGCCAAGTTGAGATCTCCAATCGAGAAATAAAGCACATCTTAGAAAAGACCGTGAGGCCAGACAGAAAAGATTGGTCATTAAGACTCAATGATGCATTATGGGCATATAGAACGGCGTTCAAGACCCCAATTGGGATGTCACCCTACAAAGCCGCTTTGTATGGAAAAGCTTGCCACCTACTGTGGAACTCGAGCATCGTGCGTCTTTGGGCCATCAAGAAATTCAATTTTGACATACTGACAAGCTGGCTCGCTAAAGACGACATACGGCGAACTTGAAGAAATTCGCAATGATGCATACGAAAATGCCAAGGTTTACAAGCAACGAATGAAAGTCTTTCATGATAAGCAGATTATGAGAAAATCTTTCACCTGTGTCAGAAAGTACTTTTATTCAATTCTCGCTTGCACCTATTCCCAGGTAAGCTACGCTCTCGATGGTCTGGCCCCTTCATTGTTCATATTTTTTTTCCACATGGGGCAATTGAAATTAAGGACCCAAAGAACGGTGTCACGTTTAAAGTTAATGGTCAAAGATTAAAGCCATAACTAGAATACCAACCACATGGAGAGGACACTGAAATGAATTTGAGTGACCCACCACATTTGAATTAAGATTTTTCTATCTTTTCGGTGATTTGTTATTATTCTTCTGCTAATTGAAATTGTTTGTGCATAAGTGTGTTTGTTTAACCATTAAGTTTTTTTTTATCACTTTTAATCATGAGACAGTTCTTCTTGAACATCCTTAGACGACTTCAACGTGTCCAATCTCATCTCAGAGGCCAGATACGATTTTGTAAAACACATTGTATTTGGAAGCTACAACCACCGGAGTTAATATCCCACGTTGAGGATTTAGAAAGCCAACTCAGAGACATTGAGAGAAGTGTCTACAACATCCAGTTGGAGCTTGAGGTAAATTCTATAAGAGGACGATTGTGATTTTCTTTGTGTGTTTTTATTTGTTACTCCGTTTGTGTGTTTTAGTTTGTCACCCTGGTTAAGTGGCGGATAACGGTACTCCGTGACAATCAAGTCGGTTACTTCAGTTTCCCACAATTACCAATCTTCTGAGGCGAAGGTATGGACGGAAATGAGATCTTGGCAAAGCTTCACAATCGATTCCCTTCACTTCCTCAGAATGCCCTCCTTACAATCTATAAAGCTCGATCCGAACGCATGCGATTGCTCATGAGGAATAACATACCTGTTGATATTCGCTGGTTAATCGAGGCTAAAGTACGCTTGGCAGGTGAGTTGCCTCCTAAATTTATTGCATACATGTCTGGTTGTGGTAAAGGAAATTATGCAAGAAAGCGAAGAGCTCGAAAGATTTCGGTTGCTTGTCATAAGTGTGCCAGAATGATATGCAATAAAAAACGATGTTTTTTAGGAATGGTGTCTGATAACAGAGAAGATAAGATTCAATTCATTAGGGATGGCTTAAATAAGGAGTCATTGGATGATATCTTTTTGTCTCTTGAAACGCATCCCAGTGGATATGTGCAAGGAGCGATTCTCCAGTTATGGCCATCATTCCAGAAAGAGCATGCACGATACAGTCTCGGGAATCTGACTATAAACAACCCTGTTTGCCAGTTTATAAGAAAACTGGATGGGAAGCCTCGACCCATAGAGGGCGTTGAAGCCGTTTATGGACGTAAAACCAGAGGAAGATGTGAGCCACAGTCGCAACTACTTGTAAATATCCTTTTACTTTACTGTTGTTTTATTTCACTGTTGTTTTACCATTTGCATTATTGTCTTTAATAATTTTATATTTGTCATTACTTGCTTTTCCTTTTTACTGTTTCCTTTTTTACTCTCAAGCCATATGTATTACACGATTAATTGACATAGACATGACACCTCATTCACAGCTGTGAACCACTGCCGCCAAGATCCTTAAATATGATTCTTTTCATTTGCACTCACAAATTATTTTTGAGAATTATCCTAATGGCAGCTACTCCCAATAAACAATTCAAGAACATTTGTGTGCTTTCTGGATTTAACTATGGCAAATATAAAGAGTTCTTTGAGGCAGCCATTGATCTTGGTCGAAACATAGCAGAGAGAAAATTACACTTAGTGTACGGCGGAGGTGACCGAGGGTTATCAAAATTGGTCTCAGAAGCTGCTTTTGTCAGAGGAAGTCAAGTGTTAGGCATCATACCACAAACCCTAAAACCTTTAGGCTGTTTGTCTGACTCACCGACTGGAGAAGAGTTAGTTGTCTCAGGTATGCAAGAAAGAATAACCGAAATGCTTAATCATGCTGATGCTTTTATTTTCTTACCAGGAGATCTTGCAACTCTAGAGGCACTTATCACTTTAGCATCTTGGGCCCATCTGCACATTCATCAGAAACCCATCGGTTTGTTAAATGTCAATAATTTTTATGATGGCTTTATCGCATTTCTTAACCATGCAATAAAAACTACTTCATTCCCTCTACGGTGAAAAAGCTTTTATTTGTGCTCACACTGCTAATGAGCTACTTGATCATTACAAGCTTATCAATCGAGCAGATCCCAAGACCTTGGTGTTGGAGTGTACAAATAACGATGGTAACAATAGCAGTAGTGAAGAAGTACAAATTATATTTAAATCTCCTTTGTAAATATTTTATTCTGTGTTACACCACCCAGGTGATGTCTTCTAAACTCTACTTCTTTCCTTTAAAACATTGAGGACAATGTTTCGTTCTGGTTGGGGGGAGGGGATAGTTGACAATTGTGGAATGTTGGTTAAGTTTTTACTAATTTTTTGTTGTAGAAACTAACTGTTGCTAACTGTTTGTGTTGAAGATGGCTGAATATGGAGTGTAGTTACTCTAGAAACGCATCTTCTTAGTTAAAAAAAAAAAAGAAAAAAATAATGAAAAAAATTTCTTATTTTTCGTGTGATCTTTCTAACTTTTTGACTTCTCTTTTATAAATATGCATTTTCAAATTTTGAGTCGAAGATGGCTGAATATAGAGTGTAGTGCCTCTAGAAACGCATCTTCTTAGTTAAAAAAAAAATCATTTTTCTATCATTTTAAGTGTAACTTTTCCAATTAGTTTTTCTTCATCATTTTCACATTTCTGCATGCATATTTTCCTTTAATGTTTAGAATAGGTTGGGGGGTAGAATGTTGTTTAAAAAAAAAAGTGTGATTTTGTTTTTATTTTTGGATGACATGATGATTTTCGAATTTTAGTATTTGTATTATCTTTGGTCTTGAGTGATGTTACACTATGTTTGCTACTCTACATGTTGATGTCGGAGATAAATATGAGTTGCTTGAAAGAATTGACATGTCATAATGAATACCAAGTGAGCTTTTGAGCCTATTATTTTTCTTGGAGAGTAACCCTTTTTGCCAATTCTTCATACAGCTTAGCAGTATTATTATTTTATACATGATCTTTAGATTTCCTTAGAGTCAACCCTTTAAAAAAAAAGTTAAAAAAAAAAATGTGTTGCTACATCTAAAGGTCCATTTAACTAGTAGATATGGAGGAGTATCTAGAGCCCTAAAAGATGATGGAAATGCCGTCTTTGACCCGTTTGAGCCTTTCTAGCCATCCCTTATGTGAAATATCCATAGTTAGCCCTTTTGAGCCTTTTATTAAAAAAAAAAAACACTTTTTTTTGTCAACTTATCGTCTTGACCGACTCCAATTTGGAGTATTACCCGATATCTTACAAGTTCCATCACCTATTCATGTTTGAGAAAAATATAAATAATTGTTTTGTTTAGTAAAAATGTGCAATACCGAAAAAAAAAAAGAAAAAAAAAGAGAGAGATATATAATACAATAATAAATAAGTGAAATGCATTTTTTTAGTTTCCAAAAGATATTATTTTTCTCAAACATATATTTTGTTTTCTCTATTTTCCTTTCTTTGTTAACCATGTCCCTAGCCTACGTTATATCCTAATAAAAGTCCTTCTTGATTTTAGGGAACTATAGTCTGAAGTAGAAGCTAGTTATATGGGCTATAAAGATGTAATAATGCATAAAAAAAATTAAAAAAAAATACATTGGGTTGACTAATATTCTGTTTGACTTGAGATCGTGTTATTTCTAAGCTATGGGCATATTTCCTTCATCTTGGTAAGAGTGTGTGATATTATTTCTTTACTATCTTCACGCCATTTATCATTCATTGAAGTGACAATTTTTATTGGATTTAATTTCCTTGTGAGAGTGTCACTATTACCGGTGAGATTTTGGAGTTTGACATGTCATTTTTGAAAGTAGCTGTGACAAAATCTACTTGGTTGATTCATGTGGATGGTTGATGTGGGTGTGATGTTTCTTTAGACTTGAGATAATGCTTATACTTTTATTTGATTGCTATCATTAGTCTGATTGAATAAACAAGTTTGTTTAAAAAAAAAAATTTGGGTTTGAATTTTGTTTTCGCTTTATTTACTAGGGACTAGCAATAAGCTGGTTGGGGGGTGTGTTGAGTGTTAGAAAGTGTATATTTATAAAGGAGAAAATCATCATTTTACACTTCAAGTCTCACTAATATCTCTAATTTTATTTATTTAAGTCGCTTGTTATTTAATTATATATGTTTTGTTTTAATTATGTATTTTGTGTATTTTAGGGGTATCATGGTCATTTCACAATGAACGAGATTTCGGATAGCAAAACGGACGTCACTTTTGAACTCAGAACAGTCGAAAACCTTAAGAAGAGTATAAAAGGAAAAATGGCACTATTCACATGTACGGTACTGTTCACGGGTACTGTTCACGACACTGTTCAGACCGCGTTACTGTTCAAACCGTGTGCAAACCGTGTTACTGTTCAAACCGCGTGGTCAAACCCGTGGTACTGTTCACTGATGACGTGGCGCAATCCTGTGCGTCCAAACTATTTTTAATCCGATGGCCATGATTCACTCAATGTATCTATAAAAAGGGGGCCTCCCCCCCCTAATTTGACACCCCTGAATCCATTTTTGAGCTTAGTTTTCTGTAATTCTCTCTCCATCTTGTATTTTCTACGTATTTTAATAAATTCTCATTTTACGCTTAGTTCAATTATGAGTGGCTAATTTTCTTGCAATCTTGGGTTGAAGGTGAAGTCTCTTTATTTGGTAAATTTATTTTCTCTTCCCCTCTAATTTCTGTGGAGGTTTTGACTTTTCGTCGACAAATAATAATAATCTTGTCTAGTTACCGCCCTGGTTTTACCGGCACCCTAGTATAAGGTTATTATTATTTGGCACGATAAGCCCTTAGCACCATATTAATTAGAGCGTGGTTCATGAGGTGTGGATTCCCCCCTCATGATTTAATCGGTATTAATAAGGATTATTTAGCCCATGATGCATGTTGATACGGATCCAGATACCCAAGTGCTTTATTTCAATAGTTCCCAATTCAATTTAATTCCGCTATTCCAATTTAAATTCTAGCATCCTTTAAATCAATTTCTCCACAAATACAACCACCCATTTACATAATTAATTCTACACACAATTAAAATCCACCTCCTCGTGGGATCGACACTCGTCACCGTTAATCTATTCTACAATAGATTCGTGCGCTTGCGAGTTCAACAAAATTTGCACAACAAATTTTTGCAAATAAAAAATAATATAATACGAAATAAATTTATTTAATAGGAATATTAATGACAGAGAATATTAAAGTTTCTTCATTTAAATGCTTGCTATTTAGATGAAAATTATAATACTTAACTTTTTTCTATTCAGACCTAAACATCTTGTAATCAGATGTAAATGATAGAAAACAAACAAATTAAAAACTATAAATATTTGAAAATAAGTAAAATTAAGACTTTTGAAAAAAAAACCCTTTACTTTATTTTAAAATCTATTATCCACTCGTTGAGTTTATTCTCACCCCATTTCACTGTATTTTCCTCCACCACTCCTCCACAGGAGTTTGAAGGTATATTACTTGACCCAGGGACTATAGTTACATTGAGTTTTAGCCATGTGATAGTACAAATTGACATAAATGATATTACTAAGGCATTTTGATCATATCATTCTTATGGAAAACTTAAAAGAACCATTCCATGAACATCAATATGAAAAATAAATAAATAGCAACAGAACAAAAACTAGAAAGATTTACTGCAAATTAAAATAGCTAAAAGCTGGATGAAGCGTAAAATTACTTATCCAAATTATATTATATTATCTCTTTTGGGAAGAAAAAGTGTACTTAATCAAATAAAAATTGGAAAAAAGAGACCGAGACTCATAAAATTTTTTTAAATATTCATATAAGTTCCCTTAATTTCAACTCTCAAAATTTGCTTAGATAATCATTGTTAAGCAAACCTTCGGGTGAAGAGAGCTTGTTTCCCATTTGTAATTGCAGATATTTCTTAGCAACAGACTAGTGAAATAATAAGTGCATCATTGGACACCAGATGGTTGGGAATGCAGCTGGCATGGGACTGTTTCATCTTAACCAAGGTCCTCGGTTTGAGACTTGGCAATACACCTGTGTTAAATATTTATTGGGAGAGTTTTGCCGTCCTAGTGATCCTACCCGGCTTGAATCTAGATTATCGAGATCCAATGTGGTCTTCCGATACCAGATGGTTAAATACACAAAAAAAAAATGCATCCTTAGACCTACACTTCTAGGATTTTTGCCACATGCTCTCATACAATTCTCACAATATTTCGTTATTCCTTAGATTAAAAAAGAATAAATAAACCCCAAAAGAAAATCACATTAAAATTCAATGAGAATTACAACCGGACAAATTCATGTCCCATAATACATAAACTAATTAAAAGTACACAAAAAATAATATATATCGAGAAAATTAGACATCTGTCCAATGGCACATAAAACTTCTAAGGCTTTTCCTCCAACAACATATAAAGATTTAAAAGCCTTAAATATGCTGAAAAAGTCTATCCTTAGTCACAATGAAAGAAGCAAATGACTAATGTGAGTTATTTATTTATAACAATAAGGCATGTCCCATTAAAGGATTCAGGCTAGAAGCAAGTAAAATACCCAAAAATATTAATTTGTCAAGGTTCTTGGTGATTCACTGTGTTCAAATCATCCATACTTCTAAGCAGATATTTTTATAATATTCTTATATAACTCTTTGAAGTGATAATTGCACTTCGAAGACTCAAAAACCTTAAGAAGCACCAAAGTCAGGTACAAATAAGACTACTCGAGAATTTTCCTTGGAATACGAAATTAAATTAAAATGGATGATTTAAGAGATTGGAATGCAATGCGGTGCAGTGCAGCATAAAATAGTCTGAGCACGTCGGCTTTATTATAATATTTCAGTTATAATCTTCATTATAATATTTCAGTTAGTCAAGAACACAAAATGGTAACTAAAAGAATTGATTTTTAGTAAGCAAGCATGGCAGTTAATTACTCTCATAACTAGTTGTTCATATTTTCCAAACTAACTAGGAAAGAGGTGGGAAATCAAAATGATCAACTAACGGGAAAATTATTAGTGAGTAAAGCTTAGTCTCGAAGAAAGATTTGATGACTGATGCTTATCGCTTTCAATAATACTGCGACGAAGATTAATTTTTCTCCCAAAAGCTTCATTTTGTGATGAAATCATGTTTCATCAACAAAATTTTCGTTACTAAAATGATAAATTCTTGTAATGAAATGTGCAAGCAAAGAAAATAGATAAAATATGGATTCTTCAAAGTTTCAAGAAAGATTGATGAGAAAGTCAAGATGTTCGAATTATAAAATAATTTGCTCTTATACTACAAGTTTCATGGACAAATTTCTTTTAAGAGGGAGAAACTGATGTAGGGTGTTATTTTGTGATTTTAAAATTTTATTATTTTAGATTTTTTTGATATTTTCTGTTTTAAATAGAGTCAATTATTTATGTGCCTTAGTGTTTTATTTCTATTATAATTGTGATTTAGTTTCCCTTCGTGAGTTAACTTAGGGAAGTAAATTATAAATATGAAGATCTTTTTATAGTTTTCATACCATTTGATTAACCCAAAAAAAAAAAAAATTATAACTCCCTTTGGGATTATCTATCAAAAATCTCTCTTATAAAGTCGTTTAGATTAGAGCATCATTTAATCTTGCTTAAAGTATTGTTAAAAATCTCGTTGAGTCATTTGGATTAAAACGAGATCTAATCATCCTTCGACTAGAGCATAACGTAATCGTATTGGCTTAGTCCATCACTATAACTATATCTAATTTTTATCTATCCTATCAATTCGCTTCCGCTATCTCGCTCCATCACCCCAAAACAGAATCTATTGGGAATTAAGTACATTTATTAGAGCAGAAAATGGCAATCACCATAACAATAATGCACCAGAAATTAGAGGTCTAGTAAAAATGGTAATATCGTTTATTCCATGCAAGTAGAATTGCTGTTTACTCTAATCTCAGACTTTTTTTTTTTAGGCCACCACGCACTTCGCCCCAGCAAACAGACATCAATGAAATAAAATACATTATTACGAAGTTGGTGCGAGGGAGATTCGTTCTTACACCATTTATTTTTACTAGAATATAGGCCTAATCAATTGAACCATCGCCTAGCTACGCATGACTAGCTAGCTAAATAACTAGCAAGCACCAACTTAATTTATTACCAACTTCTCAAACATACGATAGGAAATCAGGAACATTACTTTAATCTTTAGAGCTTAATGGGGTCCCTCAGCACCACGTCAACTTGGTCTTTTAGCATCGTTGCATGCGTCAAGCGATCTTGAGCGTCGCCGTACATAAAGTTGGCCGAACATGAGAGATCAAGAATCGCCTGAAGAAGAGGTAAAGGAATAGCAGTTGGGTTCAGAAGCAGCTCCGCATTTATAACTTTCCAACTATTAGCAACTGCTAACGACAACGCTTTAACTGCCTCTTTCTCGGACACACCATGTTGATTCTTGTAGCATTCAACAGCTGAGGGACTATGTTCTCTCTCTTGCTCAAACTACATCACAGTTGCAAATTATTGGTTAACGAAAAAAGGAAACATACCCATCATCATTTTTTCCCTTTTGGCATATATGTTATGTTATATATAATCTTATATGTATAATGAAGAGTATTACTAATGAACTGTAGAACTGATTGACTTATATATATATATAGAAAAAATTTTTAGTCCGGACTTAAATTTAGGATTCTGAATCTAAGAACGAATATATATGTTCATGCGGACGGCGTTAAAAGACAGAGAAATATGAATTCCAAAATACTAAAAGACAGAGTAGTTTGTTGAAATCCGTGTTTTTCTTCTCTTTTATCTTCCAATCAGGTATATCCGACATATTAAAATCGAGGATAAGCTAAAAGATGGAAAAAAAAGAAGAAAAACACAGATGTCATTAACAGTGCATGACAAAATAAACTGCATTCAAGTTGTGTTTTTTTTGTTTTTTTGGTCTTTCAACTTGTTTCTCACATCAATATGGTCAGGGATTTCTAATTACAAAATTATATTATTATTATATAAGATGGAGTAGCAGCAAGTACCTTATGGCCTGCTATGTCATTCAGGAATCTGACAATAGTTTCTGCAGCTATTATGATCTTAGGGTTACTCATTTCCCATTCAAAGATCTCCTTACTTGCAATATCACCCATGAAAATGAAGGAAGCTACCGCTATCGGTAAAAAACCGATACTTCTTAGTGAAACTGATTTATACTCGTCCATGCTCGGAATATAACCTTCATTTAATAACCATTTCGCTTCGCAGAAGTACTTCATAACTAGTTCTTGAAACTGAGAAATATAATCGAAGTCAACAATAATGCACATTGCCCAAGAAGTAAAATGCAAAATCAAATGAAATGAAATTGTCTACCGATCGTATTGCATATTGTATGCTGTATGATCTTCCTTCTTTTGCCAGTTCTTCCTCCGCTTCACTGTGGACATCAATGAGTGTCTTGAAAATGAATTTCATGTATTCTGGTAGTGCATCTATGTGGCCAATGTCCCATCTGAAAATAAAAAAACCATTAATTCTATTAGTATGCATCTTTTGAAACATAGATAAGCGATGAAATGCTGTTCTAAGCATGTATATATGCATGGTTTTAAACCTTGCAACTGCTTCAGTAAAGATTGTGAGCTCTTCAAAAGTACCGTAGGCGTCAAATGTATCATCTACTAGGGTCACGAGGCATATTATTTTGGACAAAAAGATTCTACCAGCGCTGAAATTGGGCTCATAGGACACTGCCACTAGTATCCAAAAATATAGCTCCACGACTCTCTCTCTAATATAAGGCAGGTTTTTAAGGAAGTCTAAATCTCTCCACCACCTGAAATTCAATTTCAAATCAAAATTAGCTAGTTTGCTAAATTGAAGATCCACTTACATTTTAAGTTTGTTAAGATAACAATTGTTACTTTTATATTGGAGAAATGGAGAGAAGAAAACAATTAGGTTTCATTTTTCATTATCATATATAAATTAATTAATACTAAAAGACGTAGAGCCATCTGAAAGTTTTGATAAAAGCGTTGGCATATTTACGTACCTCCATTGTTTTACTTATTTATCACTTACTCTCTTACAATTTTCATATAATACATCATTATCTCCTTGACATCAAACCTTTTATAGGAAAAGTCATCCCATTCACAAAACAAACCACTTTTTTTTTGGTTGAAATTTGGATATCAAGAGGTATATGAGAATTATGAAAATTATAAGGTGTAAGTGGTAAAAGCCAAAATCTTTAAAGGGAAAAACAAGAATCTTCCCGATTTTATTCGGAAAATTTGTTCTGTAAAAAAAAAATAAGAAATTAAGTTTCGAAGAAATTGTCTTTTACCATTTACTTCGGAAATATTTTCGTTAATATACCGTTATCTCCGTAACGTTATAACTTTGATAGAATATTCTCACTTACTTATATACTTTAGATATTTGCCTCCATTCTAAGTTGGTACCAGCTTTTCTTAAATATTGGTTCTCAAATTCTTGAAATTACACTATTACCCTCATTTCCTAATATATTGATTTAATATTTCTCATCAACTTCTAACAAACAAATAACACACAAAAAGTACAACCCACAAATACCTACAACTACCATTATTAACAATTCTAGAATATGTATTTGAAATTTCATTACACTCTAAAACTTTATGTTTGTGTGTTATTATTTTAAAAAAATTAATTGTAATGAGATATTTATCCTCAAATACACTAGGAGGTAAGTACAAAACACACCAAATAGGCCATACGTTCCACGTTAGAATAATATTAAGTTACCTGGTAATTTCACTTGCTTCCTTCTGGTGCATTGCTTGTAGTATATTAAAGTCTAACTTCGCGAAACTGAGCAATGTTTTATCATGCAAATCGTCTCTTGGATAGATATCCAAGAAATACCTTGACTCTAACCTTGATACGGCTCTACGGAGAGGAACTCTGAGAGAATGACGTATTTGTTTAGCAAAAGTAGAGTTTACCTGAGAATTAGATACCATTGACTTAAGGTGCGTGGTCGTGAAAACAATTGCTTCATCTAAAATATCTTCTCCGTGAAAGGCTAGGTGTGCTGCCTCGTACAAACTTAGCATGCCTTCAACATCATTCGTCAATGATGCCTTGAATTTTCCATCATCATCTTTAAACTTCTCAAACACATCTAATCACATTAAACAATTCAGGAAATCGAGACTCAATTCGACATCTTATATTTAATTGGAAAGATTTTGCAATTAACATAGTTTAAGAGAGATTTCCTACCGCATGACATCTTAATTCCATGCTGCCTAAGCAATCGAAAACAAAGAGAGACAATGTAGATATCATCTTTATCATCAAAAGGGTCATGACTTATTTTCTCCAACGCATCATCAATCTCTTTTTTTGAAGTGGTAAGCCACACCTAACCTTTGGACAAGATCAATCAAGCGCAATTTCTGGGCAGGTTTATCGGCATCAGATGCCATCATTCTCCTCACCTCTTCTTTCAGTTCTTTGTGCTGTTTTTGAGTCCAATTATCTATCGTCTGTATGCAAGAAAACACTAATGAGCATGCATGCATGTTCTATGAATGTATATAATTGGTAATTAGATGTTTAATGACCTCCGAAGGACATGTGAGGAAATGGTCTCCCCATATATTAGGATGGAAATCTGCTGCGTTACGAACATTTTTCTCTAATGAAACTTCTTGAGTTGACATCTTTCTGAAGATGGACAATAAAGATTGAACTTAACGATTTCTTTAAGTGCTAGGCGTGATGAAAGTATGCATGTGCTCATAAGTATTTATATGGGCAGAAGAATGCGTTTTGCAGGTTGCATTTTATTGCATTAAATTGATAAAGACTTGTAGTGGGGTCTATTTTTTTAATCTACCAAATTAACCACGGTTGGTGTTGGAGAGCTAGGCCACCTTCACCTAACAATCTCTATTGTTAGCATGTGTTTCTCATGGTAAAATTGATTGGATTTTATAGGACAGAATTGGACTAATATTTTATATTGTCTTATATTTGGTATAATTAAGGACCAAGATCTTATTCAGTATTGAGGTGCTATACTATTTTTAAGTCACAATATTGTAAAAAAAAAATTGTAATAATGAAATAAAAGTTAATAACAAATAATAAATTTGATTTTTTTAATAATATTTTTTAAAAAAAATAAATACATATTATAGGTTTTTTTATCATACTCTTATAAAATTAATGGGTACTACAAGCAAAATAGATTTAACAATGTGTAATGTACGTTGTTGAAAGTATTTGACAATGTTCGCATGCACACTGTTAATGTTGATGTTGTCTTAAGTTGAATATTTTCAACAACATTTTCCTTCGATAACATTCACACGCGCTCTATTAATGTGGGTGTTGTCTTAAGTTGAATATTCTCAACAACATTTACCCTCGGCGATGTTCGCACGCGCGCTATTAGTGCTGGTGTTGTCTTAAGTTGAATATTCTCAACAATATTTTCCCTTGAAAATGTCCGTACGCGTGCTGTTAATGTTGGTGTTGTCTTAAGTTGAATATTCTCAACAACATTTACCCTCGGCGACGTTCGCACGCGCCCTATTAATGCTGGTGTTGTCTTAAGTTGAATATTCTCAATAATATTTTTCCTCGGTGACGTTCGCACGCGCGCTATTAATGTTGATGTTGTCTTAAGTTGAATATTCTCAATAAAATTTTCCCTCGACGACATTCGCACACGGGCTGTTAATTTTGATGTTGTCTGAAGTTGAATATTCTCAACAACATTATCCATCGCCAACAACATTATCCTTCGGCGACGTTCGCATGCGTGCTATCAATGTTGGTGTTGTCTTAAGTTGAATCTTATCAACAACATTTTCATTCCGATACGTTCGCTTATTTGTTGAGTGTTAGAAAGTGTATATTTATAAAGGAGAAAATCGTCATTTTACACTTCAAGTCTCACTAACATCTCTAATTTTATTTATTTAAGTCGCTTGTTATTTAATTATATATGTTTTGTTTTAATTATGTATTTTGTGTATTTTAGGGGTATCATGGTCATTTCACAATGAACGAGATTTCGGATAGCAAAACGGACGTCACTTTTGAACTCAGGACAGTCGAAAACCTTAAGAAGAGTATAAAAGGAAAAATGGCACTATTCACATGTACGGTAGATCGTTCACGGCAGTGCATTCACGACCTTTATTCGACCGCGTTACTGTTCAAACCGTGTGCAAACCGTGTTACTGTTCAAACCGCGTGGTCAAACCCGTGGTACTGTTCACTGATGACGTGGCGCAATCCTGTGCGTCCAAACTATTTTTAATCCGATGGCCATGATTCACTCAATGTATCTATAAAAAGGGGGCCTCCCCCCCCTAATTTGACACCCCTGAATCCATTTTTGAGCTTAGTTTTCTGTAATTCTCTCTCCATCTTGTATTTTCTACGTATTTTAATAAATTCTCATTTTACGCTTAGTTCAATTATGAGTGGCTAATTTTCTTGCAAGCTTGGGTTGAAGGTGAAGTCTCAACATGTGTCATGGGCTTTATTTGGTAAATTTATTTTCTCTTCCCCTCTAATTTCTGTGGAGATTTTGACTTTTCGTCGACAAATAATAATAATCTTGTCTAGTTACCGCCCTGATTTTACCGGCACCCTAGTATAAGGTTATTATTATTTGGCACGATAAGCCCTTAGCACCATATTGATTAGAGCGTGGTTCATGAGGTGTGGATTCCCCCCTCATAATTTAATCGGTATTAATAAGGATTATTTAGCCCATGATGCATGTTGATACGGATCCAGATACCCAAGTGCTTTATTTCAATAGTTCCCAATTCAATTTAATTCCGCTATTCCAATTTAAATTCTAGCATCCTTTAAATCAATTTCTCCACAAATACAACCACCCATTTACATAATTAATTCTACACACAATTAAAATCCACCTCCTCGTTGAGGAGGAGGAGCCTTCTTTTATAGCCAAAACTGGCTACTGTTCATTTAATTATTTAATTATTATTATTATTTTCTTCTTCTTTTTCGGCCCGACGCCCATTGTTTCTTCTTTTTTCTTCTTTTTCTTTTGTTCCAGTCAAAAAAGGAAGGAATGCCTTCTTCTTCAAAATGGGCGGGCCCGCCTTCTAGAGGGTGGTGCCCACATGCCATTTTTGTCATTCTCCCACTTGGAGATTTGATTGAGAACCAATCAATCTCCACACCATCCTTTTTGTTTCGCCATAGTCATGTTGCCTACGTTTTTACTAGGCCATAAGAGGATCTACTCCATACAAACTTATTAGCATTTATCGGCTTAGTCAAAACATCTGCTAGGTTCTCCTTCATATGGATTTTCTACAAATCGACACTTCCATCTTCCACTACTTCTCGAACGAAGTGATACTGAACTCCTATGTGCTTTGTCCTGGAATGAATGGCTGGATTCCTTGCAATATGCAAGGCACTCTGACTGTTACAAAACACAGGAATTTTCTGTTGTTTGTGCCCGAGCTCCTCCAATAACCTTTGTATCCAAATAGCTTCTTTGCAAGCTTGTGTAGCTGCCATGTATTCTGTTTCTGTTGTAGATAAAGCCACAATGGTCTGCAGTTTCGAAACCCAGCTTACAGCTACTCCTGCGAGTGTAAACACATAGCTAGTAGTGAATTTCCTTTTATCAAAGTCTCCTGTAAAATCTAAATCCACATAGCCCCTGACAGTAAACTCTGATTCTCCATAATATAATGCAACATCTGAGGTTCCTTTGATGTATCTCAGAATCCTCTTCACAGCTATCCAATGCTCTACACAAGGATTCGTCATGTATCGACTGACTGCTCCTACTGCTTGTGCAATGTCCGGTCTAGTACATATCATAGCGAACATCAAACTTCTCACTGCTGATGCATACGGTACTGGAGACATCTCCTTCCTCTCTGCTTCATTGCTAGGACATATACTTGAGGATAATTTGAAATTAACAAAAAGTGGGGTAGAAATTGACTTACAATCTTGCATGTTGAAGCGCAGCAAGATTTTCTTCAAGTAATTTTTCTGTGAAAGCCAAATCTTCCTGTTATTTCTATCTCGGTAAATTTGTACCCCTAGAATCTTGTTTGCTGGTCCCAAATCCTTCATTTCAAACTCCCTAGCCAATTGTGCCTTCAATTCTTGGATTCGATCTTTGTTGGGGCCTGCTACCAACATGTCATCCACGTACAACAGTAAAATGATGAAATCATTATCTTCAGACCTCTTGTAATATGCACAATGGTCTGAACTGAGTCTGTTGTATCCAAGGCTCATGATGAAGGAATCAAATCTCTTATACCAACACCTCGGTGCCTGTTTGAGACTGTATAGAGATTTGTTCAACCTGCAAACCAAGTTCTCATTTCATGTTTCTGCAAAACCTTCTGGTTTGAGCATATATATTTCTTCTTCAAGTTCTCCATGAAGAAATACAGTTTTCACATCTAACTGCTCATGATGTAGGTCAAATGTAGCACACATTGCCAAGACTACTTTGACTATTATGAGTCGAATCACCGGCGAAAATATATCGTTAAAGTCAATACCTTCTTTCTGAGCATATCCTTTCACCACCAATCTTACACGATACCGCTCCACTTGGTCATTACCATCACGCTTGATCTTGTAGACTCATTTGTTACCAATGACTTTTCTTCCATGTGGTAGTGGTACAAGTTCTCATGTCTTGTTCTTGTGTAGAGCTTCAATTTCTTCCTGTATTGTTGTCATCCACAAAGCAACATCTGAGTTGTTTAAAGCTTCATGGAAAGTTGATGGTTCTCTATCTTCTGTTAGAAGACAGTACGTAACATTGATCTCTGTGACATACTTCGAGTGTCACGTTGGCAGTTGTCTCTCACGAGTTGACCGTCGAGCTTCTGAATCCTCAGACTCGACTGGTTCTTATTCCTTATGCTCTGGTGCTGCTTCCGAAGAATCTGAATCTTCTGGATTATTTTCTACAAATACTGGCACAATCTCTGACTTTTCTTTTACAGTGCCATCATCTCCATCTTTCCTTTGCAGTTGATCTTCTACAAAAATAACATCTTTGCTGATGACGATCTTGTGGGCAGTGGGGTCCCACAGACAATGCCCCTTTACTCCATCAGCATACCCCAAGAAGATACACCTCATAGATTTTGGAGCCAGTTTTGTTCTTTCTTGGGCATTGTACATCACATACACAGGACATCCAAATGCATGTAGGTGAGAGTAATCTGCTGGCTTTCCAGTCCACATCTCCATCGCTGTCTTCAGCCCAATTGCTGTGGATGGCGACCGATTTACTATATAACAGGCAGTTTTGGCTGCTTCTGCCCAAAATGAATTAGGTAGACCCGCAGTACTCAACATAGCTCTTATCCTTTTTGTAAGAGTTCTATTCATCCGCTCTGCCACCCCATTTTGTTGAGGAGTGTATGCCACTATGAACTGACTCTTAATACCTTCTTGCATACTGAAAGCAAGAAACTCACCGTCTGTATACTCTTCACCATTATCTGTCCTCAAGCACTTGATTCTTTTTCCATATTCAAGTTCCACCCGCGCTTTGTATTCTTTAAATACTGGAAATACATCTGAATTTTTCTTAATTAGATACACCCAACATCTCCTGGAATAATCATCAATGAAAGTCACCATGTACTTTGCACCTCTAATTGACATATCGGTGCTTTCCAAATATCAGAATGAATCAAGTCTAATATATATTTACTTCTAGCAATAGATCTACTGAACTTTAATCTATGCTGCTTACTTGTAACACAATGCTCGTAAAATGGTAAACTTATCGATTTAAGCCCTTGAAGCAATTTTCGCTCAGAGAGAATCTTCAAACCTTGTTCTGACATGTGGCCAAGTTTGAGATGCCACATCATCGTTAACTCTTCTCCATTTGATGCGACACACGCTTCAGCCTCCTGTAGTGTTTCTCCTTTAAGCATGAATAGATTAGCACCGATCTTTTCCGTCTTCATTAATACAAGCGCGCCTCTAGTAATCTTCATGATCCCATTTTCAACATAAGTTTTGCACCCATGACTATCTATTTGTCCCAAGAACAATACATTTTTCTTCAGGCCGTTGACATGTCGTACCTCCCCAATTGTACAAATTGTACCATCAAACATTTTAATTTTGATAGTACCAATACCAGCGATCTCCAAGGCATTATCATCTCCCATATAAATAGATCCTCCTAAAATAGGTTCGTATGTGTGGAACCATTCTCTCTGAGAGGTCATATGCCAGGTAGCTCATGAGTCTATAAGCTAGACGTAAGATAGCCGTTTTCTGCCTTCTGAAACAGTTAATGCCTTGCTGTAGAGAATTTCGCCATCATCCGAGGTACTTGCTACACACCTCTGAGCACTTGATGACTCAGGTTCTTTGCCCTCTTTTCTCTTCTGATTGCTCCAACACTCTTTCTTGACGTACCCTTTCTTTCCACAGTTGTAGCATTTAACATTCTTCTTACTTCTAGATTTTGATCTACCATGATCGTGACTCCCACTGGGGCCACGTTCTGTTGATCTCCCTTTTGTCACCGATAGCGCCTCCATTTGCTGCGAATTTGCTTGTCTGTTTTCCTTATTTTTCCGCCTGCTTTCCTTATTTAATACAGAGGCTGCAATATCGTCGAAAACTAGACTATCCGCTGGATTGTTATTCGTCAGGTTGATGATGAGTTGATCATACGAATCTGGTAGACTTTGAAGTAGAAGCTCTGCACGTTCATTCTCCTCTATATTATGATCCAACGTTGTGAGTTGTAAAAATAAAGTTTTCAAGGTGTTGATGTGATCGGTCACCTTCGCAGATTCCGCCATTCGAAGAGTATAGAGTTCTTTTTCAAGAAGATTTTGTTGTGTAGTGGTTTGGCCTCGTATAATTTTGTGAGAGTATCCCATATTTCCTTCGCTGTATTTTTCTCTACCACACTGGATAATACTTCATCCGCAAGTGCCAAGTGTAGATCAGAAATGGCGTAGCCATCTACCCCGTTCCACTTGTCGTCAGTTATCTCCATAGGCCTTTCTCCAATTGCTGCCAAGCAATTATTTTTCCTCAATACAGCTTTCATCTTCATTTTCCACAACGAAAAATTATTTCCGTTAAACTTCTCAATTTCATACTTTGCCACCATTTTGTTGATAAATATCGCACACAAGTTAGTGTGCCACCTTGAATAGTTGTGAGTATGTGTGAGAATGCACACCAGGAAAGTTCTAGGAAAGACTGGAGGGGTCACAAACGGTCCCACTTAAAACTCAGACTCCTTAGGCTCTTATTGCCTTTGTGACAGAACTTTCCTAAACATGTACAAAACTACACAGTCGCTTTACTCACACCACTACTCCTTGCTTTGCACCGTAAAATCCTTGGATCACTCCCACCGTTTCTTGTGAACAATACCGTATACATGAACAGTACTGTATGTGTGAACAGTATCGTATACGTGAACAGTACCCTTACATGAACAGTACCCGACTCCAAAAATACAACCAATAACTCCGATACCACTGTTATGAAATTGATGGGTGAAGCAGACACGAAACAAAAATGAAATTGGAAGAAAAATAAAGAACAAGCATAAAGAGGATACTAGAAAATTACGTGGTTCGGCTTTTAGCCTACATCCACGGTCGAAGACAGAAGGAGAATATTTTACTAGTGAAAAAGAATTATAAATATTATGATATTTTAGCTCACTTCCCAAAACTCAATACACCCAACTCTCAAATCACTAAAACAAGAGCTTTTATTATTTAAGTTCTGCAACTCTCTGCTTTACAGGAATTACTTCTCACAAATTGGAATGCAGAAATGAGGAGGAGGAGCCTTCTTTTATAGCCAAAACTGGCTACAGTTCATTTATTTATTTATTTTTTTTTCTTCTTTTTCGGCCCGACACCCTTTTTTTCTTCCTCTTTCTTCTTTTTCTTTTGTTCCAGTCAAAGAAGGAAGCAATGCCTTCTTCTTCAAAATGGGCGGCCCGACTTCTAGATGGGTGGTGCCCACATGCCATTTTTGTCAAAATTGAAGCAATGGCGGCAGCTGCTCAAGCTCAACAGTCCGATAGTTTGTCAGAAAACAGCCAATTTGCTACAGGTACCCCTTACCCAAACCACCTCTTGAATTTGCTGAAGATAGCCCTAAGAAGGACAATTATATATACCTCCCGATCAAATAAAATCAAAGAGAAATCTGCGAATATGAAAAATGAAAAGAAATTGCAGCGGGTATTCCAAAAAGCAGCAAGATTGGAGCTGAAGCTTGAAAAGTACTCCAACAGAAAGGAAATTATAAAGTTGGTCTTCGAAGACTATACGCAGATTGATGGTGATGATCCTCGGAAGAAGAAGCTAAGGAAAATACATATCACACTCTTGATCAATTCGCTTGAGTTGGGATATTAATATCTCACTCACATTTTCAGTTTTTAGATGTATCTTTCTTTCAGTAATAAAAACAATTATTCGTATGATGTAAAATACTTCATCGAAGGAATTTTTATGAGGGATAAAATATCCGGTCAAGAGTTTGCATAATATTTAATTTATTTCTCGTGAGATTAATGAATGCTGCTGTTCTTGATGTTAAATTGGCAGAGTTTATAAGCAGAATTAGTAGTATTTAATTACATGGATGTTAGGTAAGTTTTGCTTGTACCATTAATCTCAATTGAGTCCATGCTAGCACTGTGGGCTCTAGGAGTTGATACAGAAAGAAAGGAGGATCCACCAGTCAAGAAGAGGAAGATTCAGGAAAATAGTGAGTCTTGGTGGTGCTGTAGCTGATGAAAGTTCGAAAATGGATCAATCTTGATGGCCAATAATTGTTTATTAATTTCTTTGGAGTATCTTTCATTTTAAACAGGTGAAAATTGATTTGATTTTGTTGCTTGTTCTGTTTTAACCGTTGATTTTCTTTTCTGGGCTCATTGCTAAAATCAAGTTGCAAGATCTTGTGATCCATTTTTCTTTCCCTTGTGTAATAAGGAGATGCGCAAAAGAAAATATGTGGAATAAATGTATCATTCAAAGATGAGCCATGATTAATGTCCAAAAAAAAAAAAGATAAGCCATGATTGCGTCACTAATTTTGTGCCTTCGTTTATGAGTGAGTCGAGAGAGTTGGAAGCTGTTCTTGTCTCAATCTCTCAATGTAATTCCCTCTGTAATTGTAGCAAAAAAAAATACCTTATTAGCAAGCAATCATATTTTCGGACTCTCATATCATCAGAAGATGATACCACCACAAGTGGAGACAAGCCGAATAGAAACACAGATATAAACTTAGTCTTGCTAGCAAGCCCAGGCACAAAAGGTCACGTCAAGTACAAAATGTGATCGGATTAGCTTATAGCAAACTCCATGAGATCGCGAGGCATACCCTGGCTGCATAAAATAAAATACACAACTTACGTCTTTTATTGAACAAAATACCTAGAAATAATACCGTATTAAAAAAAAAAGAAAAAAACTGAAATTTCCGATCTTGAATTCAATCTTCGTTAATAAGGGCTCTATTTTTTAATACAACTATTGATTAATTCAAACCAATAGAACTAATAAGAACTACATATTCTTTTTCATTTCCCCTAGCTTTCTCAGCTGCTCGACAAAAGGTAGACTTTCTAAACTCCAATGAATCACTAGTCTCCATAAGAGTTTTATGGAGGTTAGTTTTAATACTCCCTCAATTATCAGTTAATTAAGTGGAGATAGTCTCTCCGTTATGAAATGTGAGTGGAGTAAGCACCACTCGAATATTATAGAGGATTTAAAGTATCTGGACAAATGTTTCAGTGGGCTAATATATGGCAGTGGTCCCAGTTGTTTAATATAATTATAAATATTAATTGAGTGGAGTACGCACCCCTCGAATATTATAGAGGGTTTAAAGTATCTTAATAAATCTTGGTGAATTAGTGTAGCGGTAGAAAGGTTGTTTAGTATGATTATAAATATTAATCGAAATGTCTGATGTAATATCAGTAACAATCTATGTATAACATTTTTCAAAAAAAAAAAATGAATCACTTCAAAGAAATCAATAAATTAATCAAAAGTCTAAGAACAGCTAAAGGGCTAAAAATTAAAATTACCTTTAGGCTACGGTTAAACCTTCCTTGAAGCGAGTCTGAATCCTACTTTGGGCCGTAGTTGGGCCTCGGCCTCATTAGAAGAGTAGGCCTTTTACATCCCCACAAAATTCCTTTTAAAACGCTTTTTTTTTTTTAAACCTGAATTCACCTCAATAACCTAATACAAATTTTTTTTTTTTAATGGAAATAAAATTAAATACTTAATTTTTCTTTTAACAAACTTTTTACACCAATCCATTTCATAATTTATATTTACATTTTAAATTTTAATTGAAAATTATATTTTTAGAAAATTATAAGAATTTAGAGTTATGAATATAAAATTAAATAATAAAAAGGAAAAATTTTAAATAAATATTTTATGCAATTTAAAAAGAAATTCTTGGGTAAAATCTATGGAAGATGGTTAATTTTAATCTATAGAGTTGTTATATTATCAATTAAATTGAGGGTATTTTAGGTTTAAAAGGAGCTGTTATAAGAATTTTAGAGCGGTGTTAAAAGCTCGACCCATTTTTCAATGCCTTCGCCCTGCCATGACAGTAAAACTGAAAACGACGCCGTCCGTATAATTCTGTGTACGTCATTTGAACAACATCTCTCTTTAACCATTCTTCGTAGCAACTAATTCAAACAACACCCGCTCAGGCCTCGTTAGAGCTTTTCAATGACCTTCAATTCTGCCATAACAATAAACTGAAAACGACACCGTCCGTATGAGTTTTCGCGCATCATTTTAGCAAATTACTTTTTCAATCGCTCGCAGCTACTGATTTCACACAATGCACCTTCATTGGGCCTGGCCCTCGATAGATTTTTTCAATGATTTTCCATTCAACTACCACAATGAGCTGAAAAACGACACCGTCTGTGTAATTTTGTGCGCGCCATTTGAGCAAATTGTTTCTTATATCGTTGACAGCCACTACTACTTAATAATTCACACACAATACGCCTTCATTGATTGTCTTTTCATCAAGCAGCTGATAAGCGCTATGGATGAGTTGAGATCCAGCAGTGGCAGCAATTCCTTGAACTCATCAGCATCAAGCTCCTCTGTGGCTTCAAGCATTTCAACCAACTCATCCACAAAATTGAGTTGTTCAGGTACCTTAACTTTCACTCCAACTAAACTGTTTGCTGATTCTGAAGAGAAAGTATTGCCTAATGATTCAATTAAGTTAGATGATTCTTCGGGTTCTGAGGTTAATCAACCAATAGTATATAGTATGAATCACGTCGATGACTTAATTGATTGTGATATTAAGAATGATGTAGTTGAATCTGATAATGTGATCAATGATGATATTCCGAGTGATTCTGATAAAGTGGACAATGAGCAAAATTCAAATGATTCTGATAATGTTATCAAAGTGGACAATGGGAAAAATTCAGATGATTCTGTTGATGTTAACAATGATGAAGATAATTCGAGTGATTCCGATGATGTGGACAATGATCAAAATTCAGATGATGCTGATAGTGTAAACAATGTGGACAATGAGAAAAATTTAGATGATTCTGTTCATGTTAACAATGATAAAGATAATTCGAGTGATTCTGATCATGTGGACAATGAGCAAAATTTGGATGATTCTGGTAATGTTAACAAGGTGGAAAATGGGGAAAATTTAGATGATTCAGTTGATGTTAACAATGATGAAGATATGGCTATTTCTGATGTAACTTGGCAACACGATGGTGAGGACTTACGCTGTCCATTTATCTGTGCTTTGATGAAGAAGGTGCCCCCGAAGAAATTTAATATTCCTCTTAGACAAAATAGGGAATATGATAATAGATTGGGGAAAGTTGCAGAGATTGTCAAAGAAGTTAAGAGGGAGCTAAGACAACATGCAAAATCTAAGGAAAGTAGATTTTTTAATGAAGATGATGTGGATTCAACTTGTGCTTTTAATGACAATGACTTTAGTCTCTATCATTTGATGAGGAATGAAGGCGTGGCTATAAACGATTTTCATATTGATAAATTGATAGACATTGAGAATCAATTAAAGGAATCAAAGAATACTGTTAGGGAAATAGTGGAGGAGATTCAAGAGCTATACTATGTGGGTGGGGATTCTGCCCAGGGAATGGAAAGGGATGAAAATGAAGATTTTGAAAGGGACACCGAAAACTCTGAGGATGAATCTGAAGAAGAGTTGAACAGCAACACATTGGACAAGGAGGACACTGAGGATGAATCGAAAAACTCTGAGGATGAGTCTGTGAAAGAGTTGAACAGCAAGACATCGAACGAGGAGGACAGTGAAGACAGTGAGGATCAATCCAAAGACTCTGATGATGAATCTGTAAAAGAGTTGAACAGCAAGACATCAAACGAGGAGGACAGTGAAGACAGTGAGAATGAATCCGAAGACTCTGAAGATGAATCTGAAAACTCTAAGGATGAATCTGCACAAGAATTGAACAGCAGGACATCAAACGAGGAGGACAGTGAAGGCAGTGAGGATGAATCCGAAGACTCTGAGGATGAATCTGAAAACTTCAAGGATGAATCTGCACAAGAGTTGAACAGCAAGGCATCAGACAAGGAGGACAATAAAGATACTGAGAAGGATGAGTCTGAAGACTCTGAGGATGAATCAGACTGAAGATTCTGACTCAGGGAGGTTTTGATCAAATTCAGCACTCAATGATTAGGAAGTCATTTAAATGAATATTCAAATTCAGCAGTCAATTGTGAAAATGCAGTTTCTTCTCTCTTTCTCCCGCTGCATACCATTTTCTACATTCTTAGCAAGAATCATTTTGTTGACTGAAGGAAAAATGTTGTAAAGCAAGTTATCATTGTTTGTCTATCAACACGTGTGAAATTCTCAAAAATGATAAAATTCTTTTAGTGCAAATGTCCTTCCATGTTATTTTTGAATTATATCCTTTGATGTTAGTTGAACTATATAACCCTGCAGTCACCATACCAACTCCAGTAAGACACCTGAACCCACTGTCTCTCCTGAAGGGTTTATTCTACTTGTAGATGATCATGACCCCATAGAATAATCTTGTTGTGGGTATGCTTGACAAAGAAGTGCTATTGCAAATGTGTTCTAGATTTAATGGTTCAAATACAAGCTGCTTATCTATTAAACACTAAGTTACCTTTGTCACCCCCAATTAGTAAATTCTTTAACATTTTTGCATGATTAGGAGGCTTTTGGATGTTGCCAGACCTATATATGATAGGAAATACCAAGAATTTTACTTCCAATCAGTATGATATCTTGAGATATATTCTGTATACTAATTTGTGGTTTACTTTTCTTTTGGTATGTTATCAGCACCAGAGGAAGTCAGAGCTCAAAACATTCTGGTTACGCTTCAGTTTGCGCAACTATTTATATTTTATGGTCACAAAGAAACCACCTAGGGTGCACAGAGGTGTATGAGGGTTGAGCTGGTTATGCTTAAAATAAGAAGATGCTTCTTATCTGGCCTACATACCTTGTTGCAGGTCAGGCATTTTGGGTGACTACAGTCACAGTTCTGGATTCCAGCAGCTCAAAAATTGTAAGTATATCCATGCATTTTTATGGTTGCTTCACCTTGAAGTTTAAAGCTTCATAGTCAATTTGTTAGTATCCAACTCCTCCAGCTTTGATAGCCTTAGAACTGTGTTTTTTCACGACAAATTCTTGAATTCCTATCTTCATCTTCTCAGTCACCAGAATTCTTGAAAGGACTATTGGTAATTTGGATGTCTCAGTTAACGTTTGGCTTTGGCTTTATTCTCCCCCCTCTTATATGTATAAAATCCTTATCCAAAACAAAGTAAATAATATCAAGTCCAGAATGAAAAATCACTAGTTCTTGTTCTAGAAATGATACATCCAATTCATGATGGTTCAGAAAGAGTAACACAAATTCAAAGTGAATCCTGAATTGGACAAAGATATCTATTCAGAACAAAAGCACTTGATGTTTTTCTTCTTAAAAACTGGAAAGAATCAATTGAGACACATGGTGCATTTACATGGTTAGGCTAGAATTTTTGTTACAATCGCAGAGGGAATTACATTGAAGAGATTGAGCCAAGAACAGCTTCCAACTCTCTCTATTCACTCATAAACAAGAAGGCACAAAAATAGTGAAACAATCGTGGCTTATCTTTGAATTGTACATTTATTCCACATAATTCTTGCGACTTCATTTTAGCAATGAGCCCAGAAAAGAAAATCAACGGTAAAAACAGAAGAAACAACAAAATCAAATCAATTTTCACTCATTTAAAAATGAAGGATACGCAAGAGAGATTAATCAACAATTATTGGCCATCAAGATTGATCCATTTTCGAACTTTCATCATCTATAGCACCACCAAGACTCTCACTCTTTTCCTGAATCTTCCTCTTCTTGACAGGTGGATCCTCCTTTCTTTCTGGATCAAGTTCTTGAGTCCACAGTGCTAGCAAGGACTCAATTGAGATTAATGGCATAAGCAAAACTTAGCTAACATCTTTGTAAATACTACTAATTTTGCTTATAAACTCTGCCAATTTAACATCAAGAACAGCAGCATTCATTAATCTCACGAGAATTAAATTAAATATTATATCAACTCTTGTCCGGATATTTTATTATGTGTGATGATCTCATCCAAAGTTTAGGAGACCATTGCTGGAAGCATTCAATGAAAATATTTTGGAAGGAGAGGAGAATTTGATCAATATAAAAAAGGTATAAGATATAAATAATAACTAAAATCTCTTCATGAAAATTGCCTTACAAAGTGTTTACCTCCAAGCATCAACCATCAACCATCAACCATCAAGTGGATACATGTATGAAGTGTATATGAATAATTGTTTTACATCATATGAATAATTGTTTTTATTGCTAAAAGAAAGATACATCTAAAAACTGAAAATGTGAGCGAGATATTAATATCCCAACTCAAGCGAATTGATCAAGAGTGTGATATGTATTTTCCTTAGCTTCTTCTTCCGAGGATCGTCACCATCAATCTGCGTATAGTCTTCTACGACCAGCTTTATAATTTCCTCTCTTGCATAGTACTTTTCCAGCTTCAGCTCCAATCTTGCGGCTTTTCGGAACACCCGCCGCAATTTCTTCTCATTTTTCATGTACGCAGATTTCTCTTTAATTTTATTTGATCGAGCGGTGTATATGATCGTCATTCTTAGAGCTATCTTCAGCAAATTCAAGAGGTGGTTTGGGTAGGGGGTACCCGTAGCAAATCGGCTGTTTTCTGACAAACTATCGGACTGTTGAGCTTGAGCAGCTGCTGCCATTGTTTCGATTTGAAGACCAATCCAAGATGTCTGGGAGAGTCTTGGAGAAAAATAAGCCAGGAGGGTATCGGGTTATTGCGAAATAAGGAAATTGTTAACCTTAAGATCTAGCCCTTATTTATAGGCTCATTATGTGATTCCTGGTTCCTTTAGGAATCCTTGTTGCTTTAGGAATCCCTGTTCCTTTAGGAAAACTCTCAAATTTAAGTAATTAAAAATATTTCATTATTTAAAATTGCGAGTTATCCTAAAGTAAGAAGGAATCCTTGAGTGGCCAAGCATTCTAACTTCTAACGCCCACTTAGGAACTTGTTTCTACTTTTGAATGCCTAACGGTAATAATATGAAGGGTAATTTTAGTGTAGAGATCTTAATTGGTAATTATTTAAATTTCATAAATGTTAATATGCTCTCTTGAGCGTGACACACACACCTATATCAATAATGTTGTTATTCATTACTCTCCTACAAATTTTTAAATTTCTATGAAATTGAAGTGGAAAATAGCTTAATTTAATACTTAATTGCATGGTGATTTGGGGGAAAAAAAGTCTATAATATATCAAGTAAAAAGTAAATCTCCTTTGCATTTTCAGAGGAGATATTTCTTTAATTTCATGAATCACCTTTTCAAGTGCCTACACCTAAAATTCCCCCTTTAATTGAATTTAAGAAACTGAATCTTGTTAATACTCCTTCTGTTCTCATATTTACATACATGATATTGCAAAATGACTTACTGTAATAACATGTTAGCCATTGTTAAGATAGAGAAATATATTTCAGCCACATCCTGTCTGCCACTTCCATAGAATTAATTACTTCTTAAAGCATCTAAGTTGTCATTAACCATACTAATGTTTGAGGTTAGTTGATTAGTGAGTTTCGCCTAAATAATTTGATTACATTAATTATTTTTAATTACTTAAATTTGAGAGTTATCCTGAATGAACGAGGAATCCTAAAGTAAAAAGGAATCCTGAATGAATAAGGAAACGCGTGACGAGCCTATAAATAAGGGTTAGAGTTTCAGCGTTAGGGATTTCCTTATTTTTCAAGAACCCGAAAACCCTCTCGCTTATTTTTCTCCAAGACTCTCCCAGACTTGTTGGCTTATTCTTCAAATTGAACCAATGGCAGCAGCTGTTTGTCGGTAAACAGCCGAATTGCAACGGGTACCCCCTACCCAAACCACCTCTTGAATTTGTTTAAGAGAGCTCTGAGAAAGACAGAGATATATCTCTCACGATCAAGAAAAATGAAAGAGAAATCTGCGAAAATGAAAAATGAAAAGAAATTGCGGCGGCCGTTCCAAAAGGCAGCAAGATTAAAGATGAAGCTTTAAAAGTACTATGATGAAAAAGAAATTACAGAGTTGATCCTGGAAGACTATATGCATGTCGATGGACGATGGTGATGATGCGTGGAAGAAGGAGCTGAGGCAAATAATCACAATGTTGATCAATTCGCTCAAGTTGGGATTTTAATCAAAGAAGAATATCTCACTCACCGTTTCAGTTCTTAGATGTATCTTTCATCTAATAACACCAGTTTTGTATTTGTTTTGAATAGATTCCTTTGTACCCAATTCAAGATTTGCTTTTTACCGATTTAAAGAGTAAACAATTACCCACTTTTAAAATTGTGTGACTCTTTCGGAACTACCATGATTTGGATACGTCGTCCCTACTTCCTAGAATAAGAAATTAATAGCCTCGGAAAAATTCAAGTACCAACTTTAATTGCGAGCATATAATTTCTGGTACAATGATTTAGACCAACACCATCAAGACCTTGTAATGGGTTGAACTAAACTGTTTATGTGCATCAAGAGCTTAATATGCACAATCACCATACAAGATCATTCAAGACTCAATCTAAGCTCATCTTAGAATCAAATCTGAATCACAGGCAATCAACGAAAAAAGAACTGGAAAGAGAAAGAATCAAAATAGAGACGCGGAGCCATTTGTGTGGTTCGGCCACAAGTGACCAGCAGAGATGTTTTTGCGTTACCATTACAGTAGGAATTAAAGTGAAGAGATTGAGACCAAGAACAGCTTCTAACTCTCTCTACTAATAAACGAAGGCGCAAAACTAGTGAAACAATCAGTCCTCATCTCTGTTTATAAAGCCTGCAATTTGCTAACCCAACTAAAAATCTACCCCACTTGCCATCTCATAGTGCCACGTCACCAAACCCTCTTTAACTGCTTTAACTGATTTGAGAATTGAGAATCACATTTTCATAAATCTCCACCTTGGTTCACAAATCGTCAAAAACCTGTAGCTTAATTACTTACAACAATTTCACTAGTATCAGTTACTTGTAATTCCCAGTCCATCAAGTCCAAAAATTCCATGAACTTGAATGAGGGCACCATCTGGATCTGATCTCCAGTGAAATGGAGTCTCACATCTCTGTGTTTGAGCCCTTCATGATAAACTTGGTTCTTGGTAAGCTGCACTGCACTCCGTAAATCCCAGCAACATCTTCATCCCTGTTTTGTAGCTTCAGTTGCACAGCAATGAACTCAGCCTCTGTCGTAGAGAGAGCTGGTACATGCTGTAAAGAAGCCTTCCCACTCACTACACATCCCAACAAGGCAAAGATATACCCTCTTTGAGATCTTTTTATTTATAAGTATATAATGCCTCTATTTTTTGCAAAATTTATAAGAACATGGTAACTAAAAAGAAATAGTTTGGGTTCAAATTTTGTGCTATTGAATCTGTGCAATTTGGGCACGTTCATAGGCCACAGCGCCCAATTATTTAGCCCATCTGTTTATGGCCCAAGGGCTCATTTACATCCTTCCTGGTTGCTTGTTAGTTTTCGAACTTCCAATCTTTGGTAAATATTCAGTTAAAAGGATATTTGGGGAACTTTAGGTCAGGTGACCATTGTGCGTATATCAATTAATCTCTGCATATACACACCTGTTAATTTTGGTATTAACATGGGTGAATGTATCAATTGATCTGCCTCCTCAGAAATGGCGACACAACTTTGGGTTTCAACCTTCAAACCTTCAGTACCAAAGCTTCTTATTTAAAGACAACCCCACAGCTAATTTATGGCCTTATTTTGAGCAAGTTTGCAAGTAATATATGATTTTTCTTTTAACAGAGGACAGAAGATTAGTGTGCATGAAAAGTAAGAAGAATTCTATTAAGCAACTAATAGAAATTATACACAAACATAGCTATTTGAAATCCTAACTACAATCACAAAAACAACAAACTAACTAAACAAACACTAAAAAGGCAAATGTCACATAGCACAATTAACACAACAGTGTTGACCATCATTTTGATTCTTGTAGTGATGAGAATTTAACTGTCTTCATCAGCAGCCTTGGACCCTGAAGTTCCAGTCTTCTTGGGAAGGAGAAGGTTGTGGATATTGGGCATCACACCACCATTAGCAATGGTAACATCCCCAAGAAGCTTGCTAAGCTCCTCATCATTCCTGACAGCCAATTGGATATGGCGAGGGACAATTCGCGTTTTCTTGTTGTCCCTTGCAGCATTTCCAGCTAATTCCAAAACCTGCACAAAATCAGACAGGATTAAAAATTTGATATTTTTTTCATCAACAAAATGCTCAAATCAAGAACAATTAAAGCAAGATCAAACGCCAAATAAAAGGACACCAACATTATGTATAACAGATATCAAAATAGAGACCCTAATTTCACAATAAAGGACCCGTTTGGGGCAGCTGGAATACCGCGCCCTTGCTCCCAAGCCAACCTAAATATTCCCCTAGAATTGGCCTGTGGAGCAGCTGCGCGGTGGCAGCGCAGCTGCCCCAAACGGGTCCAAAGCAGAGGGATTTGATTATAGCACAATATTCTGACTTCAGATAGTCATAACTGAAATACAATAATGACTTATCCATAAAAAAACGCAAAATTTTACAAAGAATTAGGCAAAATTAGAGTTACAATAAAACAAAATCATATATCCAGATCCGCAGAAACCCTAATTTCACAAATATTGACAATTTCCAGACGTTATAATAAGAACTGAACTTCACACAAAAGTTAAAAAGTAGAGATGCAAGTTTAATATGTGACAACGAAAAGAGCCAATTTCCACATAAAAATATCAAATTCAGAAACCCTAGATCTGCAATTAAAAAAAAAAGATAAATAAACATCCTTTAAAACCCAACAAACAAGCATAAGAATCTGAAACAAGGAAATCGATTATGCTATAACAGCGAAGAAAGAGGAGAGAAAGAAAGAGAAAGACGATACCTCAGCGGCGAGATATTCCAGGACGGCGGCGAGATAAACCGGGGCTCCGGCACCGACCCGTTCAGCATATTTCCCGGCTTTCAAGAACCTGGCAATACGACCGACGGGGAATTGAAGCCCCGCTTTGCTGCTACGTGAGGTGGCCTTCTTCGCCGCCCCGGACCCGAGAGTCTTGCCCCGACCCGCCATCTCAAGTGAATAAGCTCTTAACGAAGAAAGGGAAATGGAAAGAGCGAAAGGTTAAGGCTTGGCTTGGCGTGTTTTAATGAGATTGGGGCGGTTCGGGGTATTTATATAGAGATTGAGTGGCGAGGAACCGTCAAATGGGAGTGGAGTACGCGGATCGAGATGGAGATCCGTCAGATTAAGAGAAAACGAACGGTACAGATCTGATTGCTTTTGGTTCACCGCTTTTGAGGTTTAGAGCGTTGATGCTGCTGGTGGGTGGGTTCAAATTGGATTGAATACGTGTCGTGACGGGAGGATCAACGCCATTTTTTCATCAAATTGACGAAATTGCCATTGGCAACTTTATATAATTACTATGCTTTTGAAGAAAAAATGAAAACAATACTTCTCTGTAGAAATACCATCTGTTAAATAGTAATTTATATAGTAAAGGGGACTTTAAAAGCTCTTATGTGATTGCAACACGTATTTTTATGCAAACAAATTTGCTACTCAATCAAATTGAAAACGATTTACTTCAAAATGAATGACTGAATGTAGCAATTGTCTTTTACTTTTCAACGAATTAAATTTGTTGTAATATTAGATTGTGTTCTCGATTTCAATCACAACATTTGATAAATACTTAAATTGAATCTCCTTTCTGTCTATTATGCATCAAAAGAGTAATCTCAGGCACATTCATGTTAGTTATAATGAACGTGTTTGGAGAATCTTATTTGTGATTAGAGAATTGATGGAAATAAAGATCGAATTTTAGGCAGGGGTAATGTTGAGATTATTTGATAACTTATTTGTTAATAAAGATATCTCTTGTGCATTATTTCCCTTTTCCTTAGTGCATAGAAGTAATAGTTCAATTAATTTTCTATAATTATGGTGTATTTACAAGTACGTATTTTATATGACTTATTTAATAATCATGAGAGTTTATGTAATCATATAAGCTCTTTTTGAACTTTAAATATTGTTTAGTTAGTTTTTGAATAAAGGTTTTGAAGATTAAATAACTGGGTAATTTTTTAACTCTCCAAGGTTTGGCGTTTTTGATTTTGCGAGAATGTATGACCATAATTATACAAATCTCCCTAAGCATTAGTATTTTGTATTGTTTTACATTAATGGACTGCTAAAATTTCCAAAATACCCTTTGTACCAAACAAAGATCACGAATATTAGTGCTAATATCACAAAACACATTGAAAGACCAAGATTCTCATTAATTGTAGAAAGAATTGACATCGCATAATAATAAATAAAAAAATATATAAAAATTTGAATAAAGCTGCCAATATTGCAAAGAATCAAAACCACACGCCCTCTAAGCACTAACAACCAAATATAATGATAATTTTAAGCACTCAATAGCTGGTAAATATAAACATTTACAACCAACTGA
>CM059834.1:28711682-28876682 GCA_030444775.1 Atalantia buxifolia | reverse complement strand
CTATAGACCTGCATATGGTGAAAAGATCAACTAAACTGTCTTATGTGGACGGTAGAGTTATGCTTTGGATATAATGCACAATGAGAGAAGGTCTCATAAAGTAGCTGTAGGTAGGGGTGCCCACTAAAAGTGATTTTTTCATGGCATCGGATGGTATTCAAACAGACACGATAACTTGGCCAAATATCTAGTTTTCCATCTTGATTTCTTCAAGCAACATCAATGTTTGCTATGAATTTTACTGACAGTTTTTGGCATCATCGATGGCTCATGCCGGCATTTATCCTATTGGTTCCTCCTAGGTGCCTTGTTCCCATTTTTGATCTACAGCAAATTAATGCAAGGACCTGATTCAGTACCTTACCAATTCTTATTCAAGCATTGTGGATGGTTGAGGGATCTCGTTCCATTCTGTTGTGGCCAAATAATGATGGATGTGGTTTTACGGACTGACTCTGTTAACTTGGGAGTATGCTCTGTTTTCTATATGGTTGGCACATTCGTTCAGACTTATTCCAAATGGCCTCGTTTTTATATGATGTGTCGGTACTTGGTGATTGACCATAGTGGTTTAATGTTTCATCATAAGCAGTTGCAGCAGTTAGGGTAACTTAGGACTTGGGACTTAGAGCAGGTGTTCCTACTGCCTGTTTTATATTTAGCTGAAAACTTTGGCCATAATACATTATTAATAACAGTGACAGTTAATTTAATTATTTACAGATATTTTGTTTTCTCGCTACATCTTTTGTACGATATTTGATCTGCTAAGATTTTGTTGTTCTATCATCTAAAATTTAGAATTATATATCGATTGTACAATGTTCTTACTGTTTTGCAAGCATAATGTGACTCTTTTTGATCAAAGTTTATTGGCATTACAGGTACTATTCCATGTACGGACATGTAGAGAAACTGGCAGAAGAGATAAAGAGAGGAGCTTCATCTGTTGAGGGTGTTGAAGCCAAATTATGGCAGGTAATGATGTTTGCCATATTACCTAAGTGTCACATTCTGTTGTCAATAATAATATTGTAAGTCTGCTATTTTGTTGTTTGTCTGGTATATGTTGCCTTCTTACTGAGAAAGGTCTTGAGGTAGTATATTGTTTAGTTGGTTGGCCATAACTCATGGTTCCTCCATGCGTATTATCCATTGTTGTGGTGTACATTGCCAAAGTATCTCTGCTGCAATATTGTCATTTTCTGCAGCTAAGCTTCAATGAGATTGCAAAGTTTACTTTGTTTGTCCCACTGTCCTTTCTTAACATCCCAACTGAACCAGTCATCAAAGTTATTGCCTTCTTACTGGGAAAGGTTTTGAGGTAGTATATTGTTTAGTTGGTTGGCCATAACTCATGGTTCCTCCATGCTTATTATCTATTGTTGTGCTGTAAATTGCTAAAGCATCTCTGCTGCAAAGTTGTCATTTTTGCAGCTAAGCTTCAAAGAGATTGCAAAGTTTACTTTGTTGTTCCAATGTCCTTTCTTAACATCTCAACTGAACCAGTAATCCTTGTTTCTGAATTATCATACTGTTTATCTCTTGTTTTAGAACCCAGATGGTTTTTTTTTTTTCCCTATTTCCTGCACTATTTCCTCAATAGCATGTAATTGGTAATGATCCCCAACTGACTCTAGTGTCCATATGGTACAGGTCCCTGAGACACTACCTGAGGAGGTACTTGGTAAGATGAGTGCACCACCAAAGAGTGATGTACCTATTATTACCCCCAACGAACTTGCTGAGGCTGATGGCTTTGTTTTTGGCTTCCCAACAAGATTTGGAATGATGGCTGCTCAATTTAAAGCATTTTTAGATGCAACTGGTGGTCTATGGAGGACACAACAGCTCGCTGGCAAACCTGCTGGGATGTTCTACAGCACTGGGTCACAAGGTGGTGGACAAGAGACTACAGCGTAAGTTCTGATAACATGGTCAAGTCTGAATTGACATTATGGAAATTCCTTGATGAAACCGAACAAGAACTAATAGTTTAAGAATTTTCACAGGTTGACGGCAATTACTCAGCTTGTTCACCATGGGATGATATTTGTTCCTATTGGATACACATTTGGTGCTGGCATGTTTGAGATGGAGAAAGTGAAAGGTGGAAGTCCCTACGGTGCAGGAACTTTTGCTGGAGATGGCTCAAGACAGCCAACTGAGCTTGAGTTGGAGCAAGCTTTCCACCAGGGAAAATACATTGCTGGCATTGCAAAGAAGCTGAAGGGAAGTGCTTAAATATTTCAATTTACAATACAAACATTAAGTGGACTTATTCCATTCTTTTCGTCTCTAGAATTCCCGTTTCCTATATGTTCTGGTTTGCAAACAATAAATTCTTGCTTTGATATCAGTATAAGCTTTGTAAGTGTGTTACATATAGTGGCTTTTCTTCGTGATAAAAAGTTGCTTGGTCGATTATTTGTACTTCTTTTATACATTAAATTGGGAAATATTAATATCTTCGTCCTTTTTGTCCCTCGTTTCCTACTTGTCGGTGAATACTTTTGATGAAAGCGTGTATATGAGATGAATAAGATTTAGTCGGTTACAAAATTTCATGATGATTACCTTGTAATTCCAGCCTGCTAGGATCAAGCTTGTTCACACTAAATTGCATAACTGGAAATGAAGCCAACTGGATTTTGCAGGTCAAACCTAATATCAACTGAACACTGATTATTCTTCAAACACGAATTGACGTACACCTAACTTTAGGTATGTGAACTGTGGAGTCGTGCTTAGTTTTAGATGTCCGCATGAAAAATTTACCCAGACAAAGCTGAAAGACAAAACAAAAATAATAAATTTTAATTTCATCGTCGGGACATCTACGCCTGAACTGTACATGCCCATGTGAGCAACGCTCATTGTTCAAGTTATGTCTTCCTAAACACATCATTATGGGCATGTGTTTCTGTGTCCAATTTCTCCACTGTGAACCTCCACTTTGCCCCAGATTATGCTGGAAACAGGGAAGGATTAAAAAGTAAATGAGTAAAAAGAAGCATTGGAATTTTGATTCACTTATCCGTAAAAGATAATTATGCTTTAGCACAAGGTGACAGAGAATGATTAATTAGAGATCTTTGGAAATAAGATTTCCCCGGAATCAGCCGCAAAGTTCCTTGATTAGGCTGAAAGCTGAAACATAATAAACACAAATGATGGCCCAACAAGTGGCACTGAACTTTTAAGAAGAACCTCAAAAGAAACAAAACTTCAACTACAAATTTCATGATATCAGAATATTTTTCTCTTGCCCACATGCCAACAATATGTGCAAGATCCAACTACAAAGCTTCAAATGTAGCAGAATTCAATATTGGGTCTAGTAGCAAAATTCTAAGACGTTGTGTATCAAACCAAAAACAAAAACCAAAAAAAAAAAAAACAAGTGTGTGTAAAAATACTTGAACAATCCAGCTTATGCTGCAAAAGAAACAAATGCAAACAGGCTTCCCATTGCCTGTTTCTTCATTCTCTTACGTTTTTCAATTTAAGCCAGGATACTTTCGAATGAGTATTAAACTTTTTTCTACTTCTGATCTCCTACTTATGCAGCTTGAATAGGTGAATTTGCATATAATTTGTACTTTGTACATGCATGTGTCAAGCACTAGTGAAGCACATGCCTTTCACTACTGGTAACGCATTTCTCACTCCATTAGTTCTGTACAATCATGCTGTTGGGCAGGCCAACAATTTTGCTTTCCACTCTAAATTTTTTTATGCCCATTTTACCATTAATCCCTTTAGCAAAAGTGCTTTCCCACAATAGCATTGTGGCTCTAGCTACTTGGAAGCGCTTTAGTAAGAAAGCAGAAGAGAAGTATATAGAGATTGTATAGTAAAGCTAAAGATATCTTCAATTCTCACACGAAATACTATATATGTGTGTGTGTGTATCTCAGTAAAGAAATTTAAAGCTCAATTTTCATAAAGTTGGTGCTGATCCCGGGGCTGGGTTGAAGATATATGTTACATTATATTATACTCTTTAGCCAATAGGTGCAAAAGTCGCAAGAGGGAAAAGAAAGTGTAGAGAAAGAGATGCCAATCAAGTAGATTTCAGAAGAAAGATTTGTTGCTTTTTTTAATTTCTTCTTCTTTCTTTTGCTGGGGTTCATGATTAGTTTGATATATTATATATATATATTAGGCTTTTATTATTTTTCTGAAAAACCTTTTCTCCTCAAAGAGACAGAGGTGCCATAGCTTTTAACTTTTTGGGAATATTCTTGAACTAATCTTCACACTTACTCAAATATTTACTACTTTTTCAGATTAGTTATGACAAAAGAATCATCAATTTTTTTTTTTCACATTATATCTCACATGTTGCTATAAATAATTAATAAACCAAAAAAAAAGGTCTATGAAAGCTTTGCAACCTTGTAGCTATTACCATTTTCTCAAATTTGTGTTTTTATGTATGATTTTTTTTTTCTACGATCAAGAGAATATATAAAAGTAGTAAAGATAACTCAAACCAATGAGATATTAACTTATAATTTGCATTCTGTTTGATGTTATGATGTTATAGTTTTTATTAAGCTATCACGTACTGCTGTGAAATAATAAAATGAAAGTTCCAGTTGTCAAGAAAAAATTGATGGGTATTCGATCAGTAATATTACCATTTATTTGGTAGCATAGTAGCCAAAAGCTAAAACAAAGTCGGCCTAATAAAAGATGATGATTTCATATACTTTTGATTTGCGGATGACTATGAGTTACGTTTGTAAGTTTCTAGCACACTATCATAATATTGAAAGGATCAAAACAAACTATCATTTTTTTGAAAGGATCAAAACAAAATATATTTCGAATTATTAGATGAAAGATAAAATGTATGTAATCATACTCTTGTGGTTGTATTGATTCAACATCAAGAATGATATCATTGCTTATCACTAATCATGGATCATATGATACAAATGCTTTTAGAATTGTGAATTCAAATACACACATTTAGAACCCTAAAGTTCGCTGTACAGGAGTTGCAATAAGGACAACATTAGTGTCAACGGTTATCAAATGCCCATTCTTTTGAAGATAAAACTACACATGGATAATAATTATAACATGTTTCTATTTAAATTAACAAGAAAGAAAGAGATGATTAATTTGCTTCTCTTTGTCTTCCAATGGAAGCTCCTCTATGTGACCATTGGATCAAAAGCACAAAACTCAAAAGCAATGTCTGATAGCATCTGCACACACATTTCTCCAATTCTAACGATATTATAAAGCTTTTTTTTTTTAAATAAATAGATTAATAAAAACATGAAAGAAGAGCTGTGGGCCGGTCACTCTCTGACTTCCACTAACATATTCCAAGCACATAAACAAATCAAAAGTGAGATTTCCAATCAAATGACATCCCCACACTCACTCCTATCTGGAATTCAATTATTCCCTTCAATTTTTATTTTTTTTCCTTTACTTTCTTTTTTCCCTTAACAAAAGCTTCCCTAGCTAAAGCTAGTGCCAGCTCTCAATTCACCTTTATCATCTCTATTAATGAACTAATATATAACCTCAGCTATGCTAGCAACAGATGTTCTTCTAAACAAATCCTATACTTGAGCACCCTATTCTCATCCCCTAAAACAACCTTAAAAATTCATAATTCTTCAATTATTACAACAATTAATATATGCTGCATAAATGGTCCCAGTCTAGGGCAAACTTACATCATTTTGCTTGTAGCTGGCCCAACAATTTTTTCTTTTGTTTCTCCTTTTACAATTTCTACAATTCATTTTTCAAAATTTCCATCCCCGGACTAGACAGTTTTGTGGGCAGCTTCTGTTTCCTATTCTTTCACCATTCATCAATCTTGATCAATTCATCCCCCACAACTTGTCTGGGGTTAATTGATAAGATACATAAATGTAGCAGAGAATCAGTTCCTTGCATATTGCTTGCCCCATGTTAGCTGCTTTCACTTTCTTTTTCATCTATCTGAATGTTCCTCCAAATGTAGGAGTCCAAAAATCCACAGTGGTCTCATGAGTGACTGGAAATGTGCTTGATACCGGCACTAGACATAGTCCCCGGCTTCTAAGATCTTGTTTTGGCCCTTCACTGTCCTTAACCTTCTCAGAATTCTGCATATATTGAGAAAAATATATATATATATTATGTATGTGTGTGTTTTATCTACTACTATGTGACCAAAAATATATAATGTATGCGCTATGCAATAATTATATATATACATATACAATTTATATTACCGGTTGGTGTGGTATGGGAGCTCCTCCACTTTTCATGTATGGGGTACTTAAAACCTGATATTATATTTAAAGAAAAAGAAAAATAGTTGAAAGTTGAGGCCACGGCATAAATTTTATGTGATGATTTTTTATTATTGATAATTATTGCGACAATGACAAGGTCTTTCTGTGGATACTTACAGCTACTTGGTCATGGAGGAATTTGATGTATTCAATTGCTTCAGATAGCACTGAGGCTGTATCAGTCTGACAAATGTATATCAATAATAACAAATACATTAACACCAAAGCCACAAAGAAAAATCCATAAAAGAGCAAGAATATTTCATGATCAATATTTCAAAATAAAAATCGATGAGTAAATTTGTTATTAATTAATTACCTTTCCAAAAGGTGAAACCAATTGTTGGAGTGCAGTGATTCTGTCCCCCATCTTCTCTTTCCTCACCTGTATGAACAAATTCAAAGATACAATAAGCCCAATCCCATCTTATTAACAAAATAATTTATCAACTTACTAATAATATTAATTATACCTTAAAAGCTGGCAAAGGCGACGCCGTTTGATCATTTTTAGCCCTCTTGGATGCGGGTTCACCTCCACTACTTTTCTTCACTGCCGTGCTGCTGCTGTTATCTCGAACCTCAGATACATGGTGCTGAAAACAAAAACGATGAAATTAATAAAATCGAAACCCTAATCTTGAATTAATCTAAAAGGAAAGAAAAAAAAAAGAAACAAACAATGATGATGCGTATTAAACAATAACATTACCTTTGGTTTTTCATCAAAAGTTTGAGTAGCATACGGTGTTTGTAAAGAAGGGAAAAAGTTCGGTGACCGAACATCATTCAATGACGTGGGAGCAGACGCATTCCAAAACGGTGCGTTGTTAGAGAAGTGAAGCTGCTGCTGCTGCTGTTTTGGCGGTGAAGTTCTCAAGAATTGAGGCACTTTATTATTGTTATTAGTAGCAGCAGCTGACCAAGAAGCTGATAGCTCACTTGTGTTCATCCCATAGCTGCTACTTGCTGCTGCTGCTGCTCCGTACTGATAATTCTGGTTATTGTCGGACCCTAATATTCCACCACCTTGAAAAATTGGGACGTTGCCGTACAAGTTAACCGGAGATGATGAATCCATTTGAAAACTCGAAGGCAAGCCCTGGCACGTTACCGTGCTGTCACTGGAGCTCCCGCCGTGATGAGGACTAAACTGTATTTGTTGTTGATGATCTAGAGAAAACCCTCGATACCCAGTTGTTGAATTCATATTCTCTTGCAGCATAGATCGAAAGCTCCCCTCAGATTTATCACCTCGGGTACTAATTAACAACAAGAAAAGATAATTAATTGAAATTTGTTATATACATATAGTGGAGTGTGTATATATATATATATATATACATATAGATACTTACACTAGCAAGGCTTGGTTCCAGTCAAGGGAAGAAGGAGATGAGAGGCCTAAACCCATCATTTGCAAATCAGAATCAACAGCAGGGGCTTGTTGGAGCTTATGGGAATCTTGAAAAACAACTGAACTACCCGAAACCGAAGCCGAAGAATCTATAGAGGATCTTGTTGTAGCTGCAGTATTAGGTTTGATGTCAATCATTTGATGGTGGTGATGATGATGATGAGTTGTGACTGGCCATCCAAAGCTACTGTTATTACTATTGAGACCAGAAGTTGCTGAAGATGAAGAGCCGCTATCGAACCTGTTTCTCGATGATTCCCACCAGTTTGTGCTAGTGTTAAATTCATCTGCCATGGCTAATAAATATAATAATAGCTCTTGCTTGCTTCTTGATCTTCTTCTCTCTTTGATTTCAATTTTTTTTGTTTGGAGGTTTTTGAAGGTCACATAAAATGATCGGCTTGCTGCATATTTGTCATATATATATATGTGTGTGTGTGTGTGTGTGAGCTTGAAGAAGAACTGTTTTTCAGGGTTACTGTGCAAAGTGAAACAAGTATCTGGATTAATGTTTGACATTTCAGGGGGTTGATAAGACAAGAGAAAATTTAGGTCTTTTCATTTTGAATTTCTTTTCTTTTTTCCTTTTCTTATTAATTTCTTATTTTAGACGCCCTTAATTATCCCCTTTTTTTTCAATTAGTTTATTTCTTTCAAATATAATATAATATGAACGAGAGAAAGTAATATGGTCGAATTGGCACAAATTTTGCCTAGTAAGGTAATGCCAAAAATTGGCCACCAAGGCACATGGAGCCCATTTTGGCCAATCATAGGCCAGAATTTCCCATAAGCTTGTAAGAAACAATATTTTGTTTCATCATTCGAATTTTGATTATATTTTGAATAATATTTTTGCTTTTCACAAATTAATTATAATGAAACTCAAGCAAATTATTGTTTAGTCTAGTAGTTACACTTTTGAACTCATTCTTGAACTAGGGTTCAAGTATTCATATATGCATTAAAAGGTTGATTTTTTAAAAAATATCTAAACGAGTTGCAGCGGGTTCTAACCTAAATTTTCAAGCATCTCTTTTTTTAAAATATTTAGAGTAGATCCAACCCATTTGAACACTTTCTTTCAAAGAGTTAGAAATAAATCTAACAAATCCTAACTGGGCCAGATTTTCAGATTACTAATTTAAGTAGATTCTTATTGTAGTTGACAAATATAATCAAATTCAAGACTTTTGAATCAATAATTCATCATATATTTATCTCTTTTTTTTCATATATAATTAATAATAACAGAGGGAATTTCTAAAAGACAAGTGTTGGACAAACAACACTAATGATTATTAATTTCCTACTATATATATATATTCCAAAACTGTTAACCGAATTTAAAGACCTACAAATCATATACTAATTACTGCTTCAAGGAAATTTCATGCAAGGCAAGCTATAGCTCAAATACAATAACCTTTTATAGATTTTCCTTAAACGTCAAGAGCAATTAATTGACCTACTATAAATAAAATAATCTCGAATTCAAAACTCACTTCAAAAATTTGAAAAGGAAAAACATATTCATTTCTGATTCTGAATTATTCCAACATCTATCCACTATCATTTTTATTAAATCTACAATAAGGTGGACGACAAGAAATTGAGCATGATAAGAAGTGTAAAAATCTTGTTGTTAAAGATCGCATAAATTGTGGTTTAAATTAGAGCAATACCCGTGCCCGATAAGACCACAATTTATTATTAACGATATAAAAAAAGAATTGTTGGTGGATGACTCGATTTTTATTCAATTTAGGTAGGTGCGATTCAACATTTTCTAATTAAGGTAGTTTATATTTTTCACAATCATTTCTTAATAAAGTCAAAGAGGATTGGTTATGCATAATGTAAGTTTGATTAAATTTGTAATTCAGGATAAGGTATGTCCATATTGAACTTATTTGATGCGGTTTCCTGTGTGATTGTATACAATGCATCTTTAATCGATCTAATCATCTTATGCATACTTGTGTTTCTCTCTTTAATACATAGAGAGAAATTATTTTCAAAGCTCGAGACGAGATGAATAAGAATTAAAAAAAGAAACACAAAACAATTAAAGTTATAATTTCCAATATTAAAAAATTATATTATGATTTTTTTTGAGTGAAAAAAGATAAACGTTAACTTTGAAATAAATTATAACAAACACGTTGCAAAATATTTATAATTTAAAACTCATGTTCCACCTATTTTTAGTAGAAAGTTGTTAGGAGTTTACATGCATGTATCATCATAAGTGTATACCACCCATTAGCCAAAAAAGGCAAATGCAAATAAAAATTATCAGTTGAGAATCCAAAAATAAGAAATTTTAATTAAGGTAATAATTTTTTAAGGAAAAAAATGGAAAAGAAGAAAGATTAAATTACAATTTAGAATTGACCACAAAAATAAAATAATAATAATAATAATAATAATAAATAAAGGTGGGGAAATGGAAATTGACTAGGTTAGTTGAGTTGAGGTCGAGGCGGCAGAAACAGGATGACGTCATGCTTAGAAGGGTAAGACTTTTGGATCAAAGTCAACGGGTGGGGTCCACGCGGCGTGCACGCACGCGTGCGACGACACATGGGTCCCGTAAACCCTACACTTGCCTGAGAGTCAGAGCCCTGAAAGCGAAGGCGACCCCCTTCTTTTTGCTTACCGCCTCATCGTTCGTTCTTCTTCTTACTTCGTGCTTTCTTTTATGATATTCTTCTAATTTCCTAATCATTTGCACCCCAACCCATTTTTACACGTACCCCCTTCATTTTCTTCTCCATTTCAAATTTCTAATAATTGTGACACAATTTATAGATTATTGAATATTTTTTAATTCAAGGCGTGTTTGGTATTACTATTCAGTAGTGGAAAGTTTTAAAATATAATTTCTAAAATGTTTAATAAATACTTTACGGTTGTGAATTATAAACTTATATAGTTGTATCATATATTTGTATAATAAAAACAAAGGGTTTTACCATCACAATACCAATATTACTTTCTCAATATTAAAATCTAATTAAGAGAATCAACTAAATAAGTTCTCATAATTATATGGAGAGACTCGAACTCTCTATCATAAAAATAAGGAGAGCATATACTGATAAATTCAACTAAAGAAATGTTGTCTTGTTGATTGTATTTTACTAGCAAATAACAAGTAGTTGTTAATTAATTGTTTCATTTATTTTGAGGGTAATAGAGGTGGTTGGGCAAGTGAATGGTCGAAGTAAAATACATTTAATTTCCATTTTAAGAAGAAAGCAATCCAATTGATTTTCATCACATTCACAACTTTGGTTCTGGTTAGACCATTCACAACCTGGGTTGAATCTCTCCATCTTACAACTTGCCCAAATGAATCATTTGAATTTGGATCTTCAAACTTCCAAGTGGGTTCTTCATTGCATTTGCATGTGCCCCCATGTTTTTCGAATGGTCTGCTGCCTGCAAAATATCAATTGTTGCCTCACGCAGCACCAGTGCTTGTCATTGTCAATGATACTGCACAAGATTCCAATTTTGAGTTTTTCTCATTCACATTCCTCTTCATCTATCAAAACGCTTGGGAATATGCATTAGCTTTATATGTAATTAGTACAACATTAGTTAGTTTCTTAGTTTATTAGCCAACGAAGATGAACATCCTATCATTTGAAAATTATTAATAGCCCTAATATATTAATTATAATTATAAGACGATGTAACAGTGGTGTAATTCAGATTGTGATCAATTGGTCATGTGCATACAAACGTGACAAAAACAAGAACCCTACTTGAATTTCTTGACACGAGATTTTGTCTAATCTATTCGTCCCTCATGACCAAAGGAAAATGAAAATGAAAATGAAAAAAAATGAAGAGGCCAAGCAGCTAGCTAGCTCCACAAGAGGGACTAAGATTGTGAAAGCGCTTCTGACCAATGCTCAAAAAACAAAAGCAACAATTTCGGCAGCCAAACACGCCTTACTTTCATGGCCCATGTCTGTAGAATTTTTCAGTCTCACAAAGTGCTTCTGAAATCTTCATACGTCTTAATTTTTAAATTTTAATTAGGTCAAACTCAGCAGTACTCAAAGTAAAACACGCACCGCGTACACGCCACAATCATAATATTTTATATATATATATATATATATACACACACACACATACATACATGATTGACTTTGGCTAGAACAATAGTCAATAGTACCTATCAAAATACGTACCAAAAATTAATCTTAGATTAACTTAATTATTGGTGCGATTAAATTAAATATATTTAAAACTTAGATTGATGTGATAGTTATGTATTGTTGTCAAAAATCAGGCAATTCTGAATTGGAATATCATGTTTTTGCTAAGTCAATCAATTATCCTAGCTAGCTATTAACAATTTTATAATTAAATGTTGTCAACTGGTATAATTTTCTGTTGACTATGACATGCTCCTAGAGTCATCAACCAACGTGAAGCAATTTGGACGGTCTAGATTGGTGGGTTTTTAGTTTTACTTTTAACGTACTGAGCTTTCATTATTCAAAAGTCAATTCATCTTTCATTTAACTTTGTTTGTTTCATGTCTTAGGTCTTGCCATACTTTTTATTCTTTTAGTTAGACTAAATTAAATGGAAGTCTAAATTCACAGATTAATAATAACATATAGTTCAAAGTCTACCAAGCACAGTGCAAAAACATAAGCCACATGAAAGTGAAATCTCAAACCTCAAAAACTATACTTAGGATCAGTTTGATAATGTTGTAATTTTTAAAATAATTATTGATAGTTGTGTTGGAAAAATAATTAGCCGTAAACATATCAGTTGAAAATTAGGTAAAATTTATTTTTAATAGTGATGTGAGTTTTAAAAACAGTTGTATGTATTTATTTTATTGTTAAACTGTTATAAGAATATAAATTACTAAATTGATTATAATTTTGAATGAAATTTATTAACACATTTATAATTATGCATATAAAATAATTTTTATTGTGTATATATAATAATTGATAACTAAAATAAATATTTTATATTTTTATTTTTATTTTGTTATCTCAATATAATTGGCACTAATAATAATAACAATAATAATCTCATTAAAGTTAATGAATTTATTTCCTAATTAAGAAGGATAATTTTATATTTTTATAATATATATGAAATTGCATTAAGTATAAAATTCTCAAAATTAGATTTTGCAAAACTACTCATTCCCTACTTTATCAAAAGTGATTCTTTAAGCCAAAAAAAAAAAAAAACCAAAATTAGCTATTAGATTTTCAATCACTTTTAAATCTCTCAAAAACAATTTCAAACGGTCTCTTATAATGAAACTTTGGAGTAGTAATAAACATAGGCAAAGCTAAGGTAACTTTCAAAAAAATTTATTATGAACGTTATAAAATAAGTAATGTTAATACTGGCCTTTAACATTTTTTTTTCTTTTTTAATCACAATAAAATTAGTAATGTTCATATCAATCTTTAAGAAATGTTCGTATTAGTCTTAATCGATAATATTTATTGAAAGGGTATTTTAATTTAACTTGGATTAAAATAAATTCTTAATTTCGCCACTGATTATAAATACCCAAACTCAAAAAGTACTTTATTTTGGGAAACAAAAGTAATGTTTGGTAGGTGATTGATCAGCGTGATCCAAGAAAGCACAATTGGGAGAGAGGGCAAACCCCCCCGTAACCCTAAAATGGCTATAAAAAAATACATAAGGACCAAATAAAAACAAACGGGAACCCTACCACTTAAAGGTAATTAAAGCAAAAACAAATTGCTCTTCTCAATGAGTGAGGGGAATAAGTCAAAATAAGTATATAAAAAAAATTAGAAAACTAATAAAAGCATGTAAATTATTAACGTCAGGCTTAGGAAGGGTTGGCTGGCTAAGAACTAAGAAGGATTTTCTCTTCTTTATGGCAATTAAAAAAGAGAAATTATATTAAACTGAATGATATTTTCATTTCATCAACTTTTTAAGAAATCTTTTTCACATGTATATTCATTTTTTTATGCTGTATTTCTCCGCCAACTAATTAATTTATAACCATTCTATAATCCACTCATATTTTGTACACTCTTCCTACAAAACCAACTAAGATTTCCACTTTGTGTTACAATAGCCAAAAGATATTTATATATATAATTTGCTTTCTGAAAGTTGGCTCTCCCTAGTGGGACAATGTATTATGGATAGAAATGTTTAATTAAAAACTCAAAATAATTTAACCATTACATATACACGACTTTTAAAATAGAGCCTATATCCATAGTTTCTTGTTCTAGTAAGATCTACAAATGGTTTAGTGGCAATATAATACATTCAAGTTGCTTTACATTCTCATCAAGATGATAATTTAATATAGAAATGCATGTCTAAAACTTACTTTACCAACCAAATTAATATGTGGAATCTTGGAAACTTGTCCAAATTCTTGCTATTCTTACCAACTCCCTCCCTCCAACATCATCGCCTAATTAAGCTTAAATCAGTTGTAAAATCATCTTAACAATATTCATTCGTAAATTTATATGTATTACTGTTGGTTGAATTGAAGGCTTTGGCTGTTGTGTCTAAAAAGCCATCTCTCTTTTCATTGACTTTGTTTTGAAATCTTTGATTTAAAAATTGTATTATCAAATTTCAACCATTAAAAAAAAATTCAAAAAAGAGGTTCTATCATCTTTAAAATTTTCAATAGGATGATGAGTGAATAAACAAATTGACTAGTGGGCATGTGTCCTGTCACCAAATTAATCTTCAACCAAGACCCCTGGTGGGGTTGACTTAAGAGGGTGTGATCTTGATTCTTGACCCTCTTTGATGAAACATTCCTTTAGTCTTCAAGTGGACCCACATTATCACAAACCTTTGTTATAATCTTACAATATTTGAAGACTTGAGTTGAAACCTGTTCTGTTGCTTGTCCTCTTATGCTTTTGTAAATCAATATTTTTTTTTTCTTTTAGGTCGGTGAATTATAATTTATCTTCTTTGTCCTCTAGCTTTATTGTAAGGTTACAAATATTATTCAGACAAGAATTAATGCAATCGAAATTGTTCTTTTGGCAGTAACTTTCGAATTTTTGATTGTTAGTGATTAGTGGAATTATTCATGTTAACAATATCAAAAATTTTGATCCATAATAAGAAAGCGAAAGGTATTTAGGTAATGTTAGAGATGCTGGCATTTAAGTCCTAATTAATGTGACTTTTTTTTATTGAATGATAGAATAGTAATTTATAAATTATGAAATTCATAGTAACACATAGTTGTTGGGACTCAATTAAATTGATTCAACTGTGTTAAGTTAAACTTGGGAGCTTGGGTTCAAGTCCTAGGGGATTCTTTTCTCATTCTAAACATAAATTCATATATATATATAAATATATATATATATATATATATATATATATATATATATATATTTGGTAGTTATTTTCCTCTTACTAGTTTGTAGGTGGAGCTTACTTTTTCTTACTAGTTTGCGGGAGGAGCTACTATTCTTCCAAATTTATAAGAAATTTGTGAACATTAATTCTGAAATGTATTTGTGAACAATTTGTAAAAGTAAAATTCTGGGCTGTATTTTAATAGTATTGAATTAAATTCTAATTGTAAATATATCAACTGTATCGTATTCCATTAAAAAAAATTATTGAAATCTCTAACATCATAGTAAATATTTATCTTTTCATTTATTTTTCTCTTATCTATTTCAATTATGAAGACTAGTATTATAAATCCCCCACACAATTTTAAAGGACAAATTAGTGCCCTCATGGGGCAAATAAGATTCATATATAATTGGCAATCACTTACAATCAATTATACAACATTTTTTTTTAAAGTTAAGCATCGTGGGACACATATCTGGCCAACAAGTGCAGAGCATGACTTCATCTCTACATCACCCAAAGGTAGATGCCCTCTATTATATGCCTATGATAAATATTTGAAGGACCATTTCATAAAAGCATTTATGGTGACCATAGTCTATAGGGCCATAAAGAGTAATGAGCTATTTTAAAGGGTTCATGATTGTGTAAATTGAAGAAAAGAGATTGAATGGACCTACTTCTAGTATTTTATTTCTTCACTTATAATGATTGATATGTTTGTGTTCAAACCATTCCTATAAAACAATACCTGCAAAAATAAGTTATTTTTATTCATTAATTTAGTGGATCACAGTCCACTACGAGTGTTCGCAGATCCAATTTTACAGATTGCATATTAATTTATATTCGACTCATGCTTTTACAAATTATAAATTTTTAATTCAATTCAATTCAAGAATTGGTGAAATTCAATCCAAATTCAATCTATATATCTACAGATCAGATGCGGATTTGACCAAATTCATATTCAATCTACCATTTGGCAGATTGGTTTGTGGATAAAAATTTTTCAATTTTGTCTAATCTATGAATTAATTAAATAAAAAACCTTATATAAAAATAATTTTACTATCGATCAAATTCAATATTAATAAGATTTAAATAAATTAATTGTTATAAAAAAAAGCTAGAATAATACATTCAAAGTTTCAAATATATAACTCACCGAAAAAAATAATTTAATATTTGTTTATTTTCATTATTCAATTATTTTTATTTTACATTATTATTGGATATGATATAATATGATTTTAACATAACTACATTTTAACTTATTTAAGTATTAGCAAGTAGTAACGCCACATTTATAAGCTTTACTTTTAATTAAATAAACTTTTTTTTATTCTTTTTATATATTCACGAGTTTTTGTGGATATATAGAAATAAATTCATATCAAATCCACTGACTGTAAATTTTTAAATTTTTAATTTAATTCAATTCACCATCGAATTTTTACGGATTAAATTTTTACAGATAAAGTGAATTAAGCAAATTAGATTATATTCTGAACACCATACAATCCATAACAAAAATTCATTAGCTAAGCGGCTAAGCCAAACATATTTCAATAAATTGATATGAATGTACAACAAAAAATAATATTTCACTTTGTACCACTTGATGAATTTTTTTTCCTTTCATTTTTGAACCTATTGCTTGATTAGTTATATACATTGTGTTTGCTTGTAGGATAGGTTCAGTCTCAATGTCTCGTTATTAAATTTTAATTATTCATGTTATTTTAAGTTAGAGAGTTTTTTTATGGGGTGAAAGTATCAATTCAGCACATTGAAGTGATGTGTCCTACCAATTAAAACTTATAACTTACTGGAGCGATACTATTTGATCAGGCCACCACCAGTGCCCCATCTCGGAGGTATTTAATTTGGCGTATATACGACCCTTTTAAGTATTCTAAGTGGCTTATACTTAATTCAAAATAGCTTGAGTTAATAGAGCTGAAGACCATCTTGCCAAACGTTCAATGACCCTCAGAGATGAGCCACAAGCGGAGATTTTAACACCCTTAAAAAATCTTTACAACACTCCTTTGAATTCTATTCTTTAAAGTAACCCAACTTAATCTTTAAATACTAACTCATTAATTAAAATCAATCATCTTATCATTAAATTTCACCTTAAAAAGAGTACTTCTTTTAAATTTTTATTTATAAATGCATACAAATCCCAAAATCTCAAATTATTTTGTTTTTGTTACATAATTTCTATCTCCATTGTTCTATGTTCTTAAAAGTTTCTCAAAAAAAAAATATTCAATTAAAATTTAAAATATAAGTTGTTGATGCAGAAATGGGTCGTCTTGTAAGGTGATTGGTTGTCTCGTCAACGCTTAAGTTAGCCCTGATTAAATGCAGGACACCGCTCATTCTTTTCCTAATCTAATGAGTTCTGCGATTTCGACCAACCTCGTTCCTTCCTTTGTAACCTGTACTCACAGAAATATATCAGGGGTGCCGAAGGTTTTTTCGGTGAAAACCCTCCAATACTTAAGTCAATATGTAGGGTTTTGGGAAAAACGTTAGATTATTGATCAATGCAAGCTAATGATTGTTAAGTGGCTGAAAGACTTTTTAAGGTTTTTTGTGGAAATGAGTTTTGAATTCAAAATGATGGAGTCTCCCCTCTTTTTTTTTGTTTGTTTTTTCATCCCCTTTTATATTGTTTTTTCTGGGTTTTATAGGCAACCACTCATGGTGCCTAGAACATTCCCCCACATCCTCCATACTTGGGCAATCATGGATCTAACGGATTTCGAAAACCATGTGTTGGTTATCGTGCCTCCCTCAGACGGTTTGGACGTGGCAAAACTGTTGCGCTGATGTGGCATTGTGCCCCTTTTTTAAGCAAATTAGATTATATTCTGAACACCATACAATCCATAACAAAAATTCATTAGCTAAGCGGCTAAGCCAAACATATTTCAATAAATTGATATGAATGTACAACAAAAAATAATATTTCACTTTGTACCACTTGATGAATTTTTTTTTCCTTTCATTTTTGAACCTATTGCTTGATTAGTTATATACATTGTGTTTGCTTGTAGGATAGGTTCAGTCTCAATGTCTCGTTATTAAATTTTAATTATTCATGTTATTTTAAGTTAGAGAGTTTTTATGGGGTGAAAGTATCAATTCAAAGCACATTGAAGTGATGTGTCCTACCAATTAAAACTTATAACTTACCTTTGGAGCGATACTATTTGATCGTGCCACCACCCTGTGCCCCATCTCGGGAGGTATTTAATTTGGCGTATATACGACCCTTTTAAGTATTCTAAGTGGCTTATACTTAATTCAAAATAGCTTGAGTTAATAGAGTCAAGACCATCTTGCCAAACGTTCAATGACCTCGAGAGATGAGCCACAAGCGGAGATTTTAACACCCTTAAAAAATCTTTACAACACTCCTTTGAATTCTATTCTTTAAAGTAACCCAACTTAATCTTTAAATACTAACTCATTAATTAAAATCAATCATCTTATCATTAAATTTCACCTTAAAAAGAGTACTTCTTTTAAATTTTTATTTATAAATGCATACAAATCCCAAAATCTCAAATTATTTTGTTTTTGTTACATAATTTCTATCTCCATTGTTCTATGTTCTTAAAAGTTTCTCAAAAAAAAAATATTCAATTAAAATTTAAAATATAAGTTGTTGATGCGAAACTGTCGCGTTGTAAGTAAATGACCGGGTTGTCTCATCAACGCTTAAGTTAGCCCTGATTAAATGCAGGACACCGCTCATTCTTTTCCTAATCTAATGAGTTCTGCGATTTCGACCAACCTCGTTCCTTCCTTTGTAACCTGTACTCACAGAAATATATCGAGTGCTTAGAAGGTTTTTTTGGTGAAAACCTCCAATACTTAAGTCAATATGTAGGGTTTTGGGAAAACGTTAGATTATTGATCAATGCAAGCTAATGATTGTTAAGTGGCTGAAAGACTTTTTAAGGTTTTTTGTGGAAATGAGTTTTGAATTCAAAATGATGGAGTCTCCCCTCTTTTTTTTTGTTTGTTTTTTCATCCCCTTTTATATTGTTTTTTCTGGGTTTTATAGGCAACCACTCATGGTGCCTAGAACATTCCCCCACATCCTCCATACTTGGGCAATCATGGATCTAACGGATTTCGAAAACCATGTGTTGGTTATCGTGCCTCCCTCAGACGGTTTGGACGTGGCAAAATCATATACTTGATGTGGCATTGTGCCCCTTTTTTAAGCAAATTAGATTATATTCTGAACACCATACAATCCATAACAAAAATTCATTAGCTAAGCGGCTAAGCCAAACATATTTCAATAAATTGATATGAATGTACAACAAAAAATAATATTTCACTTTGTACCACTTGATGAATTTTTTTTTCCTTTCATTTTTGAACCTATTGCTTGATTAGTTATATACATTGTGTTTGCTTGTAGGATAGGTTCAGTCTCAATGTCTCGTTATTAAATTTTAATTATTCATGTTATTTTAAGTTAGAGAGTTTTTTTATGGGGTGAAAGTATCAATTCAGCACATTGAAGTGATGTGTCCTACCAATTAAAACTTATAACTTACTGGAGCGATACTATTTGATCAGGCCACCACCAGCTGCCCCATCTGGAGGTATTTAATTTGGCGTATATACGACCCTTTTAAGTATTCTAAGTGGCTTATACTTAATTCAAAATAGCTTGAGTTAATAGAGCTGAAGACCATCTTGCCAAACGTTCAATGACCCTCAGAGATGAGCCACAAGCGGAGATTTTAACACCCTTAAAAAATCTTTACAACACTCCTTTGAATTCTATTCTTTAAAGTAACCCAACTTAATCTTTAAATACTAACTCATTAATTAAAATCAATCATCTTATCATTAAATTTCACCTTAAAAAGAGTACTTCTTTTAAATTTTTATTTATAAATGCATACAAATCCCAAAATCTCAAATTATTTTGTTTTTGTTACATAATTTCTATCTCCATTGTTCTATGTTCTTAAAAGTTTCTCAAAAAAAAAATATTCAATTAAAATTTAAAATATAAGTTGTTGATGCAGAAATCTGGTCGTCTTGTAAGGACCGACTGAGGTTGTCTCATCAACGCTTAAGTTAGCCCCGATTAAATGCAGGACACCGCTCATTCTTTTCCTAATCTAATGAGTTCTGCGATTTCACCAACCTCGTTCCTTCCTTTGTAACTTTGTACTCACGTAAATATATCGGGTGCTTAGAAGGTTTTTTGGTGAAAACCCTCCAATACTTAAGTCAATATGTAGGGTTTTGGGAAAACGTTAGATTATTGATCAATGCAAGCTAATGATTGTTAAGTGGCTGAAAGACTTTTTAAGGTTTTTGTGGAAATGAGTTTTGAATTCAAAATGATGGAGTCTCCTCTTTTTTTTTTGTTTGTTTTTTCATCCCCTTTTATATTGTTTTTTCGGGTTTTATAGGCAACCACTCATGGTGCCTAGAACATTCCCCACATCCTCCATACTTGGGCAATCATGGATCTAACGGATTTGAAAACCATGTGTTGGTTATCGTGCCTCCTCGAGACGGTTTGGACGTGGCAAAATCATGCAACTTGTTTGATGTGGCATTGTGCCCCTTTTTTAAGCAAATTAGATTATATTCTGAACACCATACAATCCATAACAAAAATTCATTAGCTAAGCGGCTAAGCCAAACATATTTCAATAAATTGATATGAATGTACAACAAAAAATAATATTTCACTTTGTACCACTTGATGAATTTTTTTTCCTTTCATTTTTGAACCTATTGCTTGATTAGTTATATACATTGTGTTTGCTTGTAGGATAGGTTCAGTCTCAATGTCTCGTTATTAAATTTTAATTATTCATGTTATTTTAAGTTAGAGAGTTTTTTTATGGGGTGAAAGTATCAATTCAGCACATTGAAGTGATGTGTCCTACCAATTAAAACTTATAACTTACTGGAGCGATACTATTTGATCAGGCCACCACCAGCTGCCCCATCTGGAGGTATTTAATTTGGCGTATATACGACCCTTTTAAGTATTCTAAGTGGCTTATACTTAATTCAAAATAGCTTGAGTTAATAGAGCTGAAGACCATCTTGCCAAACGTTCAATGACCCTCAGAGATGAGCCACAAGCGGAGATTTTAACACCCTTAAAAAATCTTTACAACACTCCTTTGAATTCTATTCTTTAAAGTAACCCAACTTAATCTTTAAATACTAACTCATTAATTAAAATCAATCATCTTATCATTAAATTTCACCTTAAAAAGAGTACTTCTTTTAAATTTTTATTTATAAATGCATACAAATCCCAAAATCTCAAATTATTTTGTTTTTGTTACATAATTTCTATCTCCATTGTTCTATGTTCTTAAAAGTTTCTCAAAAAAAAATATTCAATTAAAATTTAAAATATAAGTTGTTGATGCGAAAACTGGTCGCGTCTTGTAAGGCTGACCAGGTTGTCTCGTCAACGCTTAAGTTAGCCCTGATTAAATGCAGGACACCGCTCATTCTTTTCCTAATCTAATGAGTTCTGCGATTTCACCAACCTCGTTCCTTCCTTTGTAACTGTACTCACGTAAATATATCGAAGTGCCGAAGGTTTTTTCGGTGAAAACCCTCCAATACTTAAGTCAATATGTAGGGTTTTGGGAAAAACGTTAGATTATTGATCAATGCAAGCTAATGATTGTTAAGTGGCTGAAAGACTTTTTAAGGTTTTTGTGGAAATGAGTTTTGAATTCAAAATGATGGAGTCTCCCTCTTTTTTTGTTTGTTTTTTCATCCCCTTTTATATTGTTTTTCTGGGTTTTATAGGCAACCACTCATGGTGCCTAGAACATTCCCCCACATCCTCCATACTTGGGCAATCATGGATCTAACGGATTTCGAAAACCATGTGTTGGTTATCGTGCCTCCCTCGACGGTTTGGACGTGGCAAAATCACAACTGATGTGGCATTGTGCCCCTTTTTAAGCAAATTAGATTATATTGAACACCATACAATCCATAACAAAAATTCATTAGCTAAGCGGCTAAGCCAAACATATTTCAATAAATTGATATGAATGTACAACAAAAAATAATATTTCACTTTGTACCACTTGATGAATTTTTTTTTCCTTTCATTTTTGAACCTATTGCTTGATTAGTTATATACATTGTGTTTGCTTGTAGGATAGGTTCAGTCTCAATGTCTCGTTATTAAATTTTAATTATTCATGTTATTTTAAGTTAGAGAGTTTTTTTATGGGGTGAAAGTATCAATTCAGCACATTGAAGTGATGTGTCCTACCAATTAAAACTTATAACTTACTGGAGCGATACTATTTGATCAGGCCACCACCAGCTGCCCCATCTGGAGGTATTTAATTTGGCGTATATACGACCCTTTTAAGTATTCTAAGTGGCTTATACTTAATTCAAAATAGCTTGAGTTAATAGAGCTGAAGACCATCTTGCCAAACGCGTTCAATGACCCTCGAGATGAGCCCAAGCGGAGATTTTAACACCCTTAAAAATCTTTACAAACTCCTTTGAATTCTATTCTTTAAAGTAACCCAACTTAATCTTTAAATACTAACTCATTAATTAAAATCAATCATCTTATCATTAAATTTCACCTTAAAAAGAGTACTTCTTTTAAATTTTTATTTATAAATGCATACAAATCCCAAAATCTCAAATTATTTTGTTTTTGTTACATAATTTCTATCTCCATTGTTCTATGTTCTTAAAAGTTTCTCAAAAAAAAAATATTCAATTAAAATTTAAAATATAAGTTGTTGATGCAGAAATCTGGTCGTCTTGTAAGGCTGACCAGGTTGTCTCGTCAACGCTTAAGTTAGCCCTGATTAAATGCAGGACACCGCTCATTCTTTTCCTAATCTAATGAGTTCTGCGATTTCACCAACCTCGTTCCTTCCTTTGTAACCTGTACTCACAGAAATATATCAGGGGTGCCGAAGGTTTTTTCGGTGAAAACCCTCCAATACTTAAGTCAATATGTAGGGTTTTGGGAAAAACGTTAGATTATTGATCAATGCAAGCTAATGATTGTTAAGTGGCTGAAAGACTTTTTAAGGTTTTTTGTGGAAATGAGTTTTGAATTCAAAATGATGGAGTCTCCCCTCTTTTTTTTTGTTTGTTTTTTCATCCCCTTTTATATTGTTTTTTCTGGGTTTTATAGGCAACCACTCATGGTGCCTAGAACATTCCCCCACATCCTCCATACTTGGGCAATCATGGATCTAACGGATTTCGAAAACCATGTGTTGGTTATCGTGCCTCCCTCAGACGGTTTGGACGTGGCAAAACTGTTGCGCTGATGTGGCATTGTGCCCCTTTTTTAAGCAAATTAGATTATATTCTGAACACCATACAATCCATAACAAAAATTCATTAGCTAAGCGGCTAAGCCAAACATATTTCAATAAATTGATATGAATGTACAACAAAAAATAATATTTCACTTTGTACCACTTGATGAATTTTTTTTTCCTTTCATTTTTGAACCTATTGCTTGATTAGTTATATACATTGTGTTTGCTTGTAGGATAGGTTCAGTCTCAATGTCTCGTTATTAAATTTTAATTATTCATGTTATTTTAAGTTAGAGAGTTTTTTTATGGGGTGAAAGTATCAATTCAGCACATTGAAGTGATGTGTCCTACCAATTAAAACTTATAACTTACTGGAGCGATACTATTTGATCAGGCCACCACCAGCTGCCCCATCTGGAGGTATTTAATTTGGCGTATATACGACCCTTTTAAGTATTCTAAGTGGCTTATACTTAATTCAAAATAGCTTGAGTTAATAGAGCTGAAGACCATCTTGCCAAACGTTCAATGACCCTCAGAGATGAGCCACAAGCGGAGATTTTAACACCCTTAAAAAATCTTTACAACACTCCTTTGAATTCTATTCTTTAAAGTAACCCAACTTAATCTTTAAATACTAACTCATTAATTAAAATCAATCATCTTATCATTAAATTTCACCTTAAAAAGAGTACTTCTTTTAAATTTTTATTTATAAATGCATACAAATCCCAAAATCTCAAATTATTTTGTTTTTGTTACATAATTTCTATCTCCATTGTTCTATGTTCTTAAAAGTTTCTCAAAAAAAAAATATTCAATTAAAATTTAAAATATAAGTTGTTGATGCAGAAATCTGGTCGTCTTGTAAGGGTCGACTGGTTGTCTCGTCAACGCTTAAGTTAGCCCTGATTAAATGCAGGACACCGCTCATTCTTTTCCTAATCTAATGAGTTCTGCGATTTCGACCAACCTCGTTCCTTCCTTTGTAACCTGTACTCACAGAAATATATCAGGGGTGCCGAAGGTTTTTTCGGTGAAAACCCTCCAATACTTAAGTCAATATGTAGGGTTTTGGGAAAAACGTTAGATTATTGATCAATGCAAGCTAATGATTGTTAAGTGGCTGAAAGACTTTTTAAGGTTTTTTGTGGAAATGAGTTTTGAATTCAAAATGATGGAGTCTCCTCTTTTTTTTTTTTGTTTGTTTTTTTCATCCCCTTTTATATTGTTTTTTCTGGGTTTTATAGGCAACCACTCATGGTGCCTAGAACATTCCCCCACATCCTCCATACTTGGGCAATCATGGATCTAACGGATTTCGAAAACCATGTGTTGGTTATCGTGCCTCCCTCAGACGGTTTGGACGTGGCAAAATCATTGCTGCTGATGTGGCATTGTGCCCCTTTTTTAAGTAACAGTCCTCTGGTCGGCTTATAGTTGCACACCAAAGAGTGCTCTGACTCCATGGTACCTGCTTATAACCAACTGGACCGAGGAGATTCTCCCTTAGTCAGATAAAAACATGGGTGGCTGGTGCTCTTTTAATCACCCAAATATAAGTATAAATTATGAAATAGGGTAGGTGTAAAAAAATATATAAAAATAATTTATTTAAGTATTTAACTAAATTTTCATTAAAAAAACAAAAAAGACTTTAATTTGTCTTTGTTATTGAGGTAGAGGGGTCTCATTAAGAATTTAGAGGGGTCAAACTGCTTACTCATGAGCTATCTTGTGAGGCCCAAAAATAAGGAAACTACTTCAGGCCCATCTAGGTCTTGTTTCAAAGATAAAATGACAAAATCACCCTCAGTATTTGTTAAATTTCTCACACCGATACCAGAAAAGTCCCCCCACTTTCAGCGCAATGGATCTTCTCTGCAACGCATACTCCAATACCTCAGACGATGAACCCGAGCCGGCATCGAAACACGAACCCGAATTACGTTCCATATTTTCACCGCCTTCAAAGCGGCCTAGACCGGACTACCCGTATCCCCAAACAAAGCCCCACCCTCTTCACCGTCCGAATCAACAGCACTCTGCTCTTCGAACCGAAGCTTCAGTAGCCGGCAGATACGTGTCAAAGAGAGAGCGAGCACTCTTAGGCCCCAATATTCCCGCTGCTATGGACCGGAAACCCGACCCCGTTGTTGCCGCTGCACAAGGTAATATTAGTTAAACCCATTTGCTTTTCTTTCTTTATAAGAGTCACAAATTGAAATGCCTTGTGTAAATGTTGTGCGCATGGATGCATATTTGGGAGTGCTTTTTGTGAGAAGCAGGTTTGAGTAGAAGCGCTTTCTAAAGTTGCAAACTTCTATGAGCAATTGTTTCTGAAGTTAAAAGTATGTATGTTTTTAAAGTTGGATGACTGTAGTGTAGTTGAAGCTTGTTGAGAACTGTGTTGATGATTTAGCTATGATTATTCAGATGGTATAATGAGCTTAATTATCAAAGAGCATATGATATCTTATCTAATAGTGCAAATTTTTGGGTATATGCTTAGCTAACCTTATTAGTAATTATCAATTTAATCATGAATTTAGTTATTAGATATGTTGTATTGAAGTTTTTTTGTTTTTAATCCACAATTGCTGAATAATGAAATCATTAGCTGTCAGGTATAAATCGGTACGGGGTTTGTATACACTAACTTCCAAATAAAAGTAGCTGCTTACCAAATACTCTAGCTGTTGTGGGTTCAAGATTAAGCAGAAACACAGGATGAGGATGGGATGTTATAATGAAGGAGACTACTTACTTGGAGTTAATCGGCATTGTTATTAAACTTAATCAACTTGTGCTTTGTTTATTAGAATATTTGATTACATTGACAAGGAAATATTATTACATATATTTAAGTAAATGCATATTAAATTATGTGGATCCACTATTTGATGTAAAGATTGAATTCTGGGGCTGCAATGTAGGAGTGTGTTTTCGAGTTTGTACTATATCTGGATCAGCCCTTTTAAAGGCTTGAATTGGTGTAGTAATATGCAGTTGATTGGTGCTTCTTCCAACACATTTCTATTATGTTTGCTTGTATTTCCACTGACTCTTATTTGACTGATAAAGTGTCTCTTCACTGCTATATTTTATCTTGTTTTCAGTCCTGGGAAGTATTTCAGATACATATCTCCGACAAGATATTTTGTCGTTATTGAGACATCTACCAAAGAGCCATGTACAACGAAGCAAAATACCTGGAAGGCTGTCAACAGCTCTTTGTCACCATACCAAGGCTGTCAATTCTATAAATTGGTCACCAACTCATGGTAGGGTCTCATTATTGATAACATGTTGTCTATTCCGTACTAAATCATTCATTATTTTCACCTAAAAAATTGTATCTTTTCTTCTAATTGAAATTATATTTTCCCCTTCCCCCTCCATCCACCAACTTTGAGCATTCATAAAAAACTGTTCTTATTGATTATATTGTTGGCCTTATTGATCTGTTCATTAGAGTTAGTCTGCAGCTCATCTTCTTGCTTCTGCTGGGATGGATCAATCAATCTGCATATGGAATGTGTGGAGTAGAGACCAGAAGTTAGCACGTGTGCTTAACTTCCATGGTGCAGCTGTGAACGATGTAAAGTGGTCGCAGCAAGGGCTATTTGTGCTTTCTTGTGGCTATGACTGCTCATCAAGATTAGTTGATGTTGAAAAGGGGATAGAGACACAGAGTTTCAGGGAGGAACTGGCCGTTAGAGTAGTAAAGTTCCATCCAGAAAACTCCAACCTCTTCCTTTCTGGGGGATCAAAGGGCTCACTCAGATTGTGGGATATCAGAACCGGCAAGTTGGCACATGAATACATTCAAAGTCTGGGTCCAATTCTCGACATTGAATTTACCATTAATGGAAAGCAATTTGTCTCTTCTAGTGACGTATCTGGAGCCAATATGAGTGAGAATTCCATTATTGTTTGGGATGTCTCGCGAGAGGTTCCTTTGTCCAAACAGGTAGTTGACTGCTTCCTATATGTCTACATCACTAAAAGCTTTATTTTGATTATGTCTCTTAACTCCCACTCTCTTCATGAAGGTTTCATTTTCCTTTTTTTATCTTTGAGTAACACTCTTTCAAACCCCTAAATATGTTAGAAAAATTATTTGTGTGCTTACAAAATCCCTGAACATTGATGAAATTCTAGCTTAAAGTGATGAATTAACCAGGGAGCTAATTTTGTAGACAAATAATGGGGTTAAATGAGATCTTGAGCAGTAGAGAATCAAGGAGATCTTCCCTGCATTCCCATTAATATGATTGCCCAGTAGGACCCTGTGCTGTTTGGAACTTCTCAGTTTTTTGAATTTCACCCTTTGTTCACGTTCTTCTGGATGGACAAAAGTAATTAATGGAGTTTCAATGCATGATCAGTTTCTAGTTTGCATTGTTAGCTACAAGCTTGAATAAATTAGACAGCCATAGCCTGTCAACTGTCACGCACATGTGCAAGTAGTGGCATTGCTTATTTTGTACAAAATATTGGAATGACTTCTAGCAATGGCTCGAATAAATTAGTCCTGTTTATTTGCATATCATAGTGTAATCAACTTTATATGTTAATGACTTCTAGCAATGCTTACTTTAGTCAATCCAAACCACAAAAACTCATGGCATTTGTTTGAGGCTGGATATTAATATGCTTATTCTATTTTCTATAGATCCAATGTCACCTTCACAAAACTATTTCTCAGAACAATGATACATGCACAATCAGTTTTTCGGGGAAAGAGCAAAACCTAGCAAAACTTAACTGTCCAAGTCGGCATTTGTTTGCAGTGTCTTTTCTTATGTTTCTCCTCCTGAAACATTCATCTTTTTCCTAAAGTCTTAGCCTCATTTCGTACATGACTGAGAAAATGATTTGTTTATTCTTTCATGTCTGATGTGGAAATTGATGACTGAATAATTGGTCTTTCATGTGTCAGAATTTATATTCAATGTGCATGAATCATATTTTATTAGCTCTGCCTTAGCTGTTTGGCAATGGTAAAACTTTCGACATTTGGAATGTTGGATTAACTAGAATTACTGCCTATAGTATACTTGGATATCTATAAGTAAAACTCGCTATAGTGATGCTCTATATAAGAATAACCTCCATGTAGTCCTAAAAAATTCTGATTCCAATTAAATAAGCATATTCTCACACTTGTAATAAGTTATAATCATTTTGGATCCCGTCTTAAATTTTTTGTCTCTACGTTGTGATAATTATCACTATATTGCAAAAAAATACAAGCTATGTTACGTTACATGTTTAAGATGGAATAAAATACTTTTCTTTGTTACAATATATATGGTATTTAAAGAATTTATATTGAGAGAAAAACATTAAAGAGACTGCAAACTTTTAGACTTTTATGGTGATTTTCCATATTCCCATCACACCGTAGATACATGAACTAGTTTTTTGAAACTATGTCTATCTCTTTTATCAATGTTTATACATTGTGTTTGACACGCATGCTCCATTAAATAATAATTAATGTAGTGCATACTTGACCTCACGAAGGATAATTGAGTCAAAATAATAATTTTTGTAACTACACCTCCATTAAATTATAACCTCCTAATAGTAATAAAATTAGTTTGATCCCAATATTATGACTGCAAAAAGATTCTACCGTATTACTTGTTGATCATACATACTAGGGAATTGTTGCAGACAAAATTTTATATATTATTGTGAACATTTGTCGAACTAGGATAGCAAGTCACAATTCTGATTTTTTGATCTTTTCCTCTCACTTGCTCATTGTCTTTCTTCTGTACCAGGTTTATGTGGAAGCTTATACTTGTCCCTGTGTTAAGCACCATCCGTTTGATCCTTATTTTGTTGCACAGTCGAATGGGAACTACATTGCAATTTTCTCTTCAACACCTCCATTCAGGCTAGACAAGTTTAAGAGATATGAAAGCCATGGTGTATCTGGGTTCCCAATCAAGTGCAGTTTTAGCTTGGATGGTGAGAAGCTTGTTTCAGGCTCTTCGGATGGTTCTATCTACTTTTACAACTGTAGATCATCTGAGCTTGAGAGAAAGATCAAGGCATATGAGCAGGCTTGTATAGATGTTGCTTTCCATCCTATAATACCTAACATAATTGCATCATGCAGTTGGAATGGAGATGTTTCTGTGTATGAATGAGACAAGCTTATTCATTACTTCATTTTGGGAGTAACGAAACTTTGCATCTGAGGTCTTGTGGTGACTTAGTCGACTACACAGCAACAAACTCCTAAAAACTTCCTAATAATCTCAGTTTCTTCATCTAGGATATTCTTGATAGTTGCAAGCAGCATAAGTTTGTAAATATGCTTATATTCCATAATCGACATTCGAAGTGAAAAATATCCACGGATGATGAATGCTCATTGAGTTCAGGACTCGATGTTAAAGAATGTTTTGGCATTGCATTGCATAGCATAGAAGATTTACTTGACCCGTTACGTTTATGTTCGTTTCTGGAAACTTGACCACGCGACGTTGCTCATAGTGCCTGTTGATTCTGGGTTATTTTTCAGGTTCTTAAACTGACTTGGTGAATTATTTGGGCAATTTATTGTGGAAGAAGAGTTTTTCATATGGTTTCTGATTATATCTCTTGTAACTCTTGGACGTTGTTAAGTTACATGATAGTAGTGCAACTTACACCGATCTAAGAGTTGTGTCGAATAAGTCAAGCGTGGTTTAGTGGGTATGACTCCTGGGCTGATTTAAGTTATTACATTATGTAACTTAAGACACAGCTCTCTTATGAATCATTATTAATGATCAAAATGGCAATCAGGAAGTTACATTTTGATAAATTTCAACAAGCTGGAGGGTGAGAAGATGAATTATGAGGAGCAATTAAGTCACCGTTGTCACAATGCTGTATTCTCACGGGAGATTCTGTGTGATCTGTTTGGGCAACGATATTGATTGAAGGATAGATCTATTCAAGCAAATGCCTGTAACTGTGAACTTGATTACCATGCTTTTAACTTGATGACGATAAGTACACAGTCTCACTCCACGATCTATGTGGTGGCCTGAGGGCCTAGACCCCCGCTAGGTTGGAAAAGTTTTCGGAAACAAGGAGGGTCTTTACTAAATTTGCCACATTTTTATGCGTAATATTTTTACCACCTTAAATTTGTTGTTTCTCTATCACGATCCATTTTGAACCGGAATCTTGATTCTGCAACGAAGAACATTCGGTAAGAATGAATTTTCATCGAAAGTCAATAAAATAACAAACCGCATTCAAAATTTGATCTCTACATTACAATTCTGGTACCGAAAAACTCTTATACTGCTTTAAATGTGTGTTAGTAGAGAGACCTTTATAAATACTTACCACTTTAGTATAAAAAAGAATAAAAGAAAATAATGGACAGGCCATCGAATGTGTGAAAATAGTTCTAGTTAAATGGCAGAGTGGCAGCAACATAGCTGGCTCTTGTTCATGTCCAGATGCTTCTAACCCTTACCTACCATCGCACATACACATATAAGCAGTTGATATAATTCATCACAAGAGAAAATGTAGGTGGGTGGGGGCATACTCAAAGCTGAAGAGGCCGGGGGTGGGGGGCCAAATTGGGGTGTTAACTTAAACAAAAAAAACATAATCATTCAAATTCCTTTCCATTCTTCGTGCATGGGGGGTCAATTTTCAAGGGAACAAACACACGCCACCTCCCTTTTTAGATGCGTTTTCCTGTTCAATTGCTTTCATTAACACTTTCCAAACTTCTCCCCCCCTTCCCCCTATCTTTCAACAATCAGCAACACCAACTCACAAAACACAAATAGCAGACAGAATTGTAAAATTACTGTTTAAAAAACTGCTTATAACTCCATTTCCCGTGGCACTATCTGGGCAATCACGCGTTTGTTCAAAACAGTACATGGTCCACTAGCTCACTCTTGAGGCTGTTGATATTGGAAAATAGGTCAATCTCCAATCCATTTATTTTTTCTCAAGTGAGGAACACATTTGTGCAATGTAGCTATGAGCATGTGCATGTTGATTCATTTATATATTATTTTTCAACTTCCACATGAATATGTTCCCCACCTTAATTGGTCTCAAAGTTGCTAAAATTCTAAAAATCTATCTCTTTGTCACCCACATTTTGTTTTCAAAAAAACAAGAGTTGTAAAACAGAGAAGAATGGACGGAGCAAGAAAGAAAGCAAATTAAATTAAAGCCCCCACCCCGCCCTGCATACACTACTAGAAAATGCAAATGAGTGCAATCATAACCTAAAAGAGAGTTGCTTTTTTCTCATTTGAGTACTTCACTTGTGTGGTCAAGCGGGTGTTCGCATGAAAAAGGACCCACCAGTTAGCCTGACTAGAGACATGAAAAGATGGGCTGAAAGGTATTAGCTAAGCAAATTGATCACTTGGATTGGACATTAACTCCCTGGGTCTAAAAAATCGAAATCACATTGCTTTTTGATTAGGAAACCAAAACATAACAATTAAAAGAGGAATCTAGGACTAATCCACAATTGCTTAACGATGGAGAATTAAATCTTTGGAATCACAAAGATTATAAAGACACACTACAAAGTCATCTTCATCATCTTTTGCTATAAATTACATTATAATTATATTCATCCTTTCTTTTTTGATCCATCTTGTCCTTGCACAATATTTTATTACTCTTTTATTTATTTATTTATTGATTTTTCCTTCAACTTTAATTAGATTAATGTTTATCCTCTCCGATAGCTGCTAGATGGTAGACCATAATCAAAATGTTTGAGTGCCTCAAGACACAAAGTTTAACATATCACTAAGACCTCCAATCTCAGCCCTAAAAAGTGAGCCGACAAACTCATTTTATTGGAACAGCCATGTGGTTTGTGGCCATGCCCCAACTCGCCCATTTGCTTATTGCTTCTTTAATTTGATGTTGTATCCCAATGCCCCTAAAATTTTAATAAATTTTGGGCAAAGAACCGATCATGATTTTGTTAATTCCCTTTTTAGGTTTTTACCTATTTGGGAAGTATTCCTTATACGGTCTTCATATTGTAGGCCATGAAGTCATTCAAAACAAGTGACACTACAACATTTTTGGTTTATAACAGGGGCGGATCTCTTGAGTCAGTGGGGCCACAAAAAAAAAAAAAAAAATTAATATTTATATGAAAATAAATAAATATTAATACATTAAATTTACTTTTTTGGTTTATAATATATTAAAATTTGATCATTTTGCTCCACTCTACACAAATTTAACAAACATGCATGATTATAACCTAAGCCTCACTAGCTAGTTAGAAATATTTATTGTAGTAATGATATTTAAAAAGTTAGATGGGATATATGTTTGATCTTGGTCACCAATGCCCTATAAGCCGAGGAGTCCAGCTAGACTGGGCATGGTCGGTTTCTCTATTAGATTCTGTGTGTCCTCTTTGCTTTTTAATTTAAAAAGAGAGATTTGATTTCAGCTTTTTCATTACCCTTTTTTTTTCCTTTCTAATGCATGGCATCAAGTCACAACTCCCAGTAGTCAACTAATTTTTAGCCTGTATTTTAGAACTGTTTGCAAAATTAATTTAATCAAATTAATTTCTTGTTCAAAGTTTAAGTAGTAATATACAGTAGTCTATATGCCTAACTTATAGTCAAAAGATAATTCATGAGTTCAGGATTGCTTTAATTACAATCTCTTTATTGAACAATATTAATTAATTTCTTGTTCAAATAGAAACATTCAAGAGTTTACGTCTCTAACTTATGGTTAAAAGGTAACTCATGAATTCAGGATTGTTTGCAATATTAATTTAATCAAATTAATTTCTTGTTCAAAGTTTAAGTAGTAACATATGTATCTAACTTATAATTAAAAGGTATCTCATGAGTTTAGGACTTGTTTATCCCAAACTTATATATATTTAACTGAAAAAATTTTCTTAGTCAGGATGAGATTATTTACCTAACAACGAACACAACAATTTGAGAGTTGGATCTTCTTGCAACCCAATAACCAGAATGGACATACACAACAATGATTCTAGATTGTTCCACCATAGTAACCATTGACGTTCCGAGGCATCAACAGTTTTGTTTGCTTAATTTTTTGGGCCACTTTACCGACAAGAAATCCATGCACAGTCAGTGGATAACATGTAACAGAGCAGAGAGTTCCCCGTGATCACTATTGCAAGCAATGAGTTGATCAGCAACAAATTAAAGGTGAAACACAGACTCATCAATTCCTCATTTGGGTAAAATCGCTTTCAATAAAGCTAAAGCAACATTAACACTACATTACAGTACACACAGGGCACGTCAAAAAGGCAACAAAGTTATGAGCTAACATTTCCACATCACCCAAACATTTACTGATTCACCGAACCCATGAGAGTTCATGATATTTGATTGAAAACTGTGTCGGAGAAAAGAATATAATGAAACATACATGTGTATGTGTAGCTTAATTTATTAATTCTGGGGTAGTGGGCGGTCAATTTCGATAGTGATTTTCACTTTACTGAAGTTATACGGGTTTCTAGGGTTTCTAGGGTTACATATATATGGTGCTTGGCGCATGGATTGGCATCATATCTTATCCATAAAGTTAAATTACAGTTTGTCATTTTTGTGCTTTTTGGTGAGAATATTGCAAGGACATGTCCGGATTGTGTTGTACGTGCCAAAGTACCAAGCATTATCCAGTGTGTTGCAATGCATTGTCACTTCATTTTAATCTTTCTAGCATATTATGATGGTGATGATGAAGAAGATCGATATCGGTGATAATGGTGTTTGTGTCGGCAAGCCAAAAAAATAGTTTGCAATATTAATTGGAAGATTGATTTGTCTATTTATTTTTCCTAAATTTAGAGAAGTGAGAATTATTCCTATAATAAAAGTAGTAATGAAAAATTAGCTAGATCAGTGGATAATATTCTATCTTCTAGAGAATCTCAAAGCTTTTTAAATGATGTTATTAGCAAACAGGAACAACCATAAACTAGCCATAAGTGATAAGACAATACTAGCTAGGGTTATCTTTAAACTTAGTGGTATATGATTGATATAGCCCCTCCCCAAAAAAAAAAAAAAGTTTATGAACTTTATAAATTTTATCAATAATTGGACATTTAGAAATGCGTAAGGTTTGAAGAATAAAGGGAAACGTGAAACAAGCTTCTAAAATACCAATTTAGACTGCCGATTTATATACATATACGCAAAGCAACGTCGTTTCTCCGATGGTAATATATACTAGTCCAAATCTTGTTAAAATAGAACATTTGTATCGAAAAAGTTCTGTGTACATATTAGATATTTAGATTTATCCTAATCTCATAATTACTTTCAAAAGAGAGAAACAGAGAGAAAAAGAACGCCGCAAGTGACTCAAAAAAAAAAAATGCATGGCCCGCCATTAATGCAAAAGGCTCACAATGTCAAACGGGATACTCATTTAAGTAGCGAGGGGGATAGGATTTGAGACAGAAAGATTATAAAGAATTTGCAGTGAAACTTCTTGGAGGCTTCAACAAATGCCACATTTTCTTTACTTTGGCAACATGTTTCAAACGTTTCATGATATTTGCTACATGATATCTTTTTCATGACCCGAACATACAAAGATAAATTTAAAGATAAATAACATATGTTCCATGTACAATGATAGGTCACTAGCAATCTATAGGGCATATTGGCATGCAGCTGTTGTCTTCTTCACTCCTTGAGCCCCATCATCACATAGACTTGGAAGCTGAGCTTTGGTCTAGTCTTAATTAATTTGTAATTCTGTGGGTGATATTTGAAAAGATGAGATAGAAAATGAAAACACAAGCTCCAATAAGCGCTTTTGAAGTGTCAAAGGAAAAAGCAGCTTTCACCCTTGACCACATATATATATACTATATAAACTAAAGATCACTTTGCATGTGATTTACAGACAATTAACGTACTTAATTTATTTGATCATTGATTGTAAGTAATGGAAAAAAAAAATGTTACGTAGCAGCAGGATCCTGCCTTAACGATGCAGTGATGATACATCCCTTTATTGATCTCATAAAAATGTCTTCAATTAATTGCATTATCTTCCCATATTTGAAAAATTTGAGATTTGGGACCACATTATTATCTTGATTTTGTTTAATTTTCACTTAATTAAGTTGTTTTTAATTAATGGTGATTTACTATGTGCTGTGGGCTGTAATTAGGGCATAAACTGTCAGCCTTCCCTCGTGGTACAAGATCTTGTTTCGGAACAAATTTGGGACCCTACACACTACACGTTGTGATACTATGATTGATCAAATCCAAACCAATGTGAACTCTTAACATATAGGCCTTAATTTAATTAAGTTTTTAATTAATTAACGTGTAGCAACTTGTAATTCACGTGCCTGTGCTTATGTAATTATATGACTTACGTTGATAATTGTATGCATGAAAGGATTCTTAACGACCCTACACACATCATTTTGCCCTTAACTATCTGATTAATTAAGAAATTATAAACCCAGCATTGTAGGCAATTATTTAATTTAATTAGAATGAAGTTTAATATCTCAGCAAGCATTTAAAACTTTGAATGTACATGTGCGATTACTTCAAAATTAAATGAATGCTCGGTGCAGCTAAACACTTCAAAACACATGGGAATTAGTTTTAAAACATTCTCAAATATTCTCTTATGTGACATTACTTATCTACAATACAAATACCAAGTATTATTATTTCTAAAAGAAATTGACTACATAAGATATTTGAATTTATTTATTACTCGACAATGTAATTGATCAATCAGTTACTAGTTTTCTATTTATTTATTTATTTATTTTTATTATATAATATTCAATAGAAATTGGATCTAGTGTTGCATATAGGGTTTGCAGAATTCCCCAAATCCCGATCAAGAATAGGGATCCCAGCTCGTTCGAGAGAGGATTTAGTACAAAATTGTGTCTCGATTTGCTATTTAGGTCAGAATTTGGGACTCAAATTTTTCTAGATTCATTGTACAAGAAGAAATTCGGGACGTTTGACAATCTCAATTAGGATCCCGAATAATCAGTTTGATTAATCACATAGATCTAAAATATTGGTCATATATGCTTGACAAGTCATTTTGATAAATAATATATATGACATGTCGGCTATAGGAGTATAACATATGTTTATGACAAAATCTATAGTGCATGACAAAAAACTCATGTCATTCAGGACAATTCAGGATCCAAATCAGGATTTGAGATTCGATCAAGTTAGCATTGAGACAAAATTTTGTCCTGATTTACTATTCCGGACAGCCACGGGTGGGTACGGTTCAGTTCGGATCAAGATTGAGTAGAACAGATTAAATCTGTTATTTTATAAAAAGAACTGAATACAATAAAGAACCAAATATAAACCGATCCATTCGGTTTTGTTCGATTTTTTCAGTTCTAGGCCCATGGGGCCTATTTTGAATTCTAAATTTTTAGCCCGTTTAGGACTCATAAATGGAATAATTTTTATCAGCAATTAGTTTATCATAGTTTCATCACAAATATTAACAATAAAGATAAAGTATTCAAAAAAAATATTTATCACTACTGTCTTACTAACTAGTACTAACAAAATATGAAATATTAAGATTTAAGAATACAAATCTAGACTCCAATACTCCATCTAAATAAACATAATTTTGTAAAGAAAAAATAAAAATAGCAATAGTTGCAACACAAAATAAAAATAACTAAACATAATTTTGTAAAGAAAAAATAAAAATAGCAATAGTTGCAACACAAAATAAAAATAACAATTGTGTGTAAGTCAATTTATTGTAATTATTTTGCATAGCCAATTAACATATAACACATTTCATGTTTTGGTAAAATTACAAAAACATCCAAATTCTTTTGTTCAGCTGAGAGGACCGAAATCTGAACCGGTATTTCAGCTTTTTCTTATAAATTGGATATTCATATATTTATAAAAACTAAAACTGATCTAAACCCGAATGGAGCCACCAGTTCTGTTCGGTTTTTCTTAAATCTTGATTTTTTTGTCCAATGCTATGGACAACATTCAGGATATTTTGTCCCAATCATTCGGGACAGGATCACAATAGGTAAATTATGGCCGTCCTGTCCCATTACCACGCCATTAGTACAAACTTGATCAGGTACACCCAACTTGTTACATGGTAAAAATTTATTAAATCAAATAAAAATTTGACTCTATGGTACCTTGGACGAAGAATTGGTGCCGTTAAATATTAGAAAATGTAGAATTATCAAGCATTAAATCTTTGATCAATTATTGATGGCTCGTATTTTTTAAGGATGTACATGTATTATTGAATATTAATTTCTTAATGCCAATAAAAAATTAAAAAAAAGTCATTGAAAAAGTTCTCAAAAATAAAAATTTTCCACTGATTTTTTAAAAACAATAAAAATAAGCATCCATTGACCAAATTATTGAACAATTAATCCAACAGGTAAGGAAAACAGTAAGAAAGCTGGAAAAATGGGGGACAGGATAGAAGGGCAGGGATTTGAGGTTCTTTTATTTTATTTTATTTTACATTCACGTCTTTCGATTTCTTTTATTCTATTTTCCTTCACCATATATCTCGAGATGTTAAAACTTTTTAAAGAAAACCTTTTTAACAAATAAACATATATAAAAATAGAAGTATCTTGCCAAACAAAACGTCAACGGTCAAAGATATGCATTACTGTCTCTGTCTCCCACACACGCCACACATTCTCACCGCAACTTACTACATCAAGCACTAAGCGCGCCCCAGTTGGGTGCGGTCCTACCTGCCTCGGTGCACCCGCCCTCCCTCAATCCCTCCTCCCACCAAGCATCTGGGCCCCACCGAATTCTCCCTCTTTTTAATCCTATTTTATTTTTTATTTTTTCTTTTAATCAAAAGCCTAACTAATTTAGTTGTAGGGGTTCTAGCCATCGGATCATATTACCGGTCGTGCGAGTTGACCGGTCAATGTGAGGCACGTGACGGAATTGACTTGGAAGGGTCGGGGACAAGTGGCGACACGGGCGGGGCTCGTACACGTGGCGAAACTGGAGACATCCTTGGTGGATGCCGTTGTGATGACGTGGCACTGATGTCAACTTGATTGGGATAGCCTTTTTCACCCAGCAACTTCTCTTCAAAATTCTGGGGGATAGGACTCATCAGGATATGGTGCAGCTGTTCAAACTTTCGGTGATTTTGTTGTGACGTGGCATTTCCACGCTTCTTTTGATCGTCGAATCAATTAGTTATTGAGTAATTAACATGGATCGTAAGTACAATTTGTGAGAATAATCCCTTCTAATTACGACATGGGTATTGACATTTGGGCATTGAGTGTATTGTTGCCATACACCTTTCTTTTTTTTTTTAAAAAAAAAAAAAAGTTTGTACTTTGACCTCAAAAAAACAAAAGTTTTAGGATATATGTTAGGTACCAAAATGCATACGCATGTAGTTTTTTGATTCGTTAATATATGCTACAACATCACTATCAATGCCATTTCTTGAAAAGCAAGTGAAACTATCATACAGCCCACCCAAAAATAAAAAAATAAAAAAGTCAATCGAGGTTTTGTTTCAAAAGGTGCATGTGTTAGTGAAATTTTGAATTTTAAGAGAAAACCCATTTCAATTTTGTTACTATTTTATATTCAATTTGCTACAAAATGAATAAATTTAAGTTTTTAACTATTAAAAATAAATTTTTTTAGGGAAGAGAATGAGGTGGTGGATGCTCTTGCTAATTTAGGTGCTACGTCTTCATGTGCTTACTTGTTAGAATTTTCATTTTATACTTTTTTTAAAAAAAATTATCTAGGAGAGGATTATTTTTTATAGGGATGGCAATATGGATTAGAATTTGTTTATTCAATTCGATTGGATGAGAATTAAATGGATTTGATTTCTAAAAAAAAATGATTCGTTTAATAAATGAGTGAATTTGATTCGATTTGTTAATTAAAAGAATCGAATTTGGGTTTGATGACGTTGATTACAGTATTTTTGGATTCATTTAATAAATGCGTTATGAACGAATTGAATAAGATCCATTCGTTTAAATTTCATTTATTATTCGTTTAATTAAATTAGTTATTATCATTAAATATGTATGAAAAAAATATATAATTTAAAAATTAATATAGTGATTACAAATGATAATAAGAAAAGAATATATAAATTAAAATTCATTTATTATTCATTATAAGATAAATGAATAGTGAGCCAATCACGATTCGATTCGATTCGTTTATTAACTCTACTGAACGAATTAAATGAATCAAATTTGAATCGTGAGATTTCAATATGTTTAATAAACGAATCGAATCCAAATTAATGAAGCCACCCAATTCTTTTATTGTTCGATATGAATTTGATTCGTTTATTTGTTTCCCTACATCCATGTAGTCCCGCCACCTTTTCAGCTTGTGTTACTTTAAATTTTTATTTCCATATAGCACGCCCTCGCTTTGTCAAGATTCATTAAAAAAATAAAATTAAAAAATACATTTGACAAAACTTATGTTATTTATCAAATGCGTTGTATTTGTGCCATCTATTATTGTCAAACTTTGTGTCTAAGATTGATAAGGGAATTACAAGAGAGAAATGGAATTAAAAGAAAAGGAGCATATAGGCAATGACTCTCAAAACTGCACACGCTCGACACTTCATTTGACCAACTTTGGAAGCAAAAACAGATGATGTCTAAGTTTAACCAACTTAGTAAGGCATTTGAGCCAAAACCTTTCACAAAAGTGCTGATAATTTGGCCATACACAAATAAAAGAAAGTCATTGATGCTTGTGTCCACATGCAATCCACCAGCCAGCCCCCGTGTAGTAGTACTTTCATTACATTTCTTCGTCATATCACATATGGCTTTCCACGAGGTTTCTTTTTCCCAAAATATAGTTTCTCAATACGCAACAATCTTCCAATAAAAATTATTGCAAATTTAGTTATGGGTCTATTCTCTCCATCCACTGCAGCCTCGGTTAGGTTAACCATTGTGCTTTTTTTCCACCTTCACGATCCGTTCACATCTAACCGAAAAGAGAATCAAATTTGTTCCCTACATAATTTTACACTCCTTCGCCAACCTTTGCTCTTTTAACTAATTTGTGTATGAACACATTCCATTTATTTGTTACAGATCGAACTCTTATTGTTTGATGATCGAGTCATGTTTAAACATATGATATCGATCAATTCAATGTGATTGCAATGCGAAGTGTAGACAAAAGGTTAATTATCCACGTTATATGATAAGCGATGATCTTACGTAGCGTTGTCTGATTAATTCATAGCATTAATGTTATTTACATCGTTACTGAATTGTGTCGCGTGTCGAGTTGTTCCCCATTTGACGCGCGTAATCACCTACCGGCAATTGATCGCGGGATCATTTTTTAATCTATACATATACACAAAGCGCAGTCAAATGGGGGAGGGTTTGATAAATGGCAAAGGGAGCACACATCGGGTAGAAGTGAAACAGGCGGTAAAATAGTTCCGAGAAGTGGCGAGTTAAAAAATAGTACACAAAAATAACTACGTGAAGGCACCAAACTCCCGTAAGTACACGTGTCGGAGTACGAAGTTTGGCAGCCAGCTGGCTGGTCCCACTTGGATACTTCAACAAGAAAACTCCGGCTCCCCCCAATTATTTACCGTACACCCACTCACATCGATGCCATCCTCCTGCAAAGTTTATCGTGATATATTGACTTAATATTCCGCGATATATTAAACGTAACGCCGTTTTTTGTGAAACGCCCGCGGTACCAGTACCCATGTAACCGGTGAAATTACTGCGGGTATACCGCACACTGCCGGTCAATTCCGCGACATTTTCACCGGATATTCCCGGTTAAAAATGTCCGGGTTTGACCTTTTTTAACAGCCCCAGCCCCAGGCGGGTGTGAGGTGGGGATTATTAAGAAAATTCCCAAGTTTCCCTTGTACAACAAACAAAGCACACAATGGGAATTTTTTATTGGGTTAAAAACTTGGGAAAAAGAAAGTCAAAAAAAGAACTAGTTTAATAGATTTGAATATTTAACTTTTTAGTATTTGCTGCTCATAATTATAATGTACTATCTTTATTTTGTTTTATTTTATTTCTTTATTTAAAAAAAACATTTAGTGAATTAACAAAATTGAACAAAAGTGCATTGCAAAACTAATTATTGCTTGATGGTAAGTCATTCAAGGGGGGAATTTGCGTGACTAAACTTTTTTCATTTACATGGTATTTGACCATAACGGCATCAAATTTTCATGTTCATGGGGTGTAATAGAGGCATGTTCAGAAAAGGAAAAATTAGATTATATTTACATTTATGTCCTCAAAGTTGCATTCTTTGTTTACTATCTAATCCCTATAATGAAAGCATAGCTAGCTCATTCTCCCTCTATATATACGCACTTCTCTCTTCATTTTTCCGTCACACCAAAACCAACAAAACACAAGCCTCTCTTTAGTCTCATTTATCCCTCTCTCTCTCTCTCTCTCTCTCTCTCACTCACTCACATACACACAAAATAAAACTCTTTGAAGTTTAGTAATTTTATCTTTTTCATACAAAACTGCAAAAGCCACCACCATGCCTGAAGCACCAAAAAACTCATACCCTAGTGATTATAGTCTTGATGAGATGAACAAGAACAAACTTGAGTTCATTGAAAATGTTACTACAAACCCTGATGAGGTTCAAAAGAAGGTTCTTTCAGAGATCCTCTCACGCAATGCTCATGTTGAGTACCTGCAAAGAAATGGCCTTAATGGCCACACCGATAGAGAGTCTTTCAAAAAAATCATGCCTGTCATCACTTATGAAGATATCCAAGCTGATATCAACCGTATTGCCAATGGAGATACTTCTCCTATCCTCTGCTCCAAGCCCATTTCTGAGTTCTTGACTAGGTAAAAGCCTAAAAACTTTTACATGAAAAATCTCAAATTTTGTGTTCTTTATTGACTTTTTTGGTAGCTTTGTCTTAGCGGGTTGTTATGGTTTTTGTGTCCTTTGAACTAAATGTTGTTTAAAGCGCTTCTTTAGATAGTTTGGCTTAGTGGGTTTGTTTTGTTTTTGTAGCTCTGGGACATCAGGTGGCGAACGAAAGTTGATGCCAACAATTGAAGAAGAATTGGAGAGGAGGTCACTGCTGTACAGCCTATTGATGCCTGTGATGAGCCAGTTTATTCCTGGTCTAGACAAAGGCAAAGGAATGTACTTTCTGTTCATAAAATCTGAGGCCAAGACTCCTGGTGGCCTAGTGGCTCGCCCCGTCTTAACTAGCTATTACAAGAGCTCTCATTTCAAAGAGAGGCCTTATGACCCATATACAAACTACACTAGCCCAAATGAAACCATTTTGTGCCCTGATTCTTACCAAAGCATGTACTCTCAATTGCTTTGTGGCCTTTGCCAAAACAAAGAAGTCCTCAGGGTTGGTGCTGTTTTTGCCTCTGGTTTCATTAGAGCTATTAGGTTTCTTGAGAAACATTGGCCTCTTGTCGTTAAAGATATTAGAACTGGCACCATTGACTCCCAAATTACTGATCCATCTGTTAGGATGCTGCCATGAAGATCCTTAAACCAGACCCAAAACTTGCTGATTTTATTGAAAATGAGTGCCGTAAAGACTGCTGGCAAGGGATCATAACAAGGTTATGGCCCAACACTAAGTATGTGGATGTTATTGTGACTGGGACCATGTCACAGTATATCCCAATCCTTGATTACTATAGCAATGGCCTCCCCCTTGTTTGTACCATGTATGCTTCTTCTGAGTGCTACTTTGGTGTCAACCTTAACCCCCTATGCAAGCCAAGCGAAGTCTCGTACACCCTTGTTCCCACCATGGCCTATTTTGAGTTCTTGCCTGTTCACAGAAACAATGGTGTCACTAACTCTATTTCCATGCCTAAGTCACTCAATGAGAAGGAGCGACAAGAGTTGGTTGATCTCGTTGATGTCAAACTTGGCCAAGAATATGAACTCGTGGTCACCACATATGCTGGTATAAAATTTGTTTATTTTTATTTTTATTTTTTGTCCTCTTAAACAATTTTTTTTATACTGTTACATGTTTTACTTAATTGTATTTTTCCCCCCCCAGGGCTCTATCGCTATAGAGTTGGAGATGTGCTAAGGGTTGCTGGATTCAAGAACAAGGCACCACAATTCAACTTCATATGCAGGAAAAATGTGGTGCTAAGCATTGATTCAGACAAGACAGATGAGGTTGAGCTACAAAATGCTGTGAAGAATGCAGTGAACCATTTGGTGCCATTTGATGCAGCAGTATCTGAGTACACAAGCTATGCAGATACCACAACAGTTCCTGGTCACTATGTGCTATATTGGGAGCTTAGCCTCAATGGGACAACCCCAATTCCTCCCTCAGTCTTTGAGGACTGTTGCTTAACCATTGAAGAGTCACTCAACAGCGTGTATCGCCAAGGCCGTGTGTGTGACAAATCAATTGGGCCACTTGAGATCAAGATTGTTGAGCCAGGGACTTTTGACAAGCTCATGGACTATGCCATTAGCCTAGGTGCATCAATAAACCAGTACAAGACACCAAGATGTGTGAAATTTGCACCCATTGTTGAGCTTTTGAACTCAAGGGTTGTGTCAAACTACTTCAGTCCCAAATGTCCCAAGTGGGTTGCTGGTCACAAGCAATGGAGCAGCAACAACAACAAGGCCACTACAAGAATTGAAGAAATGAATGGGAAGGCTCAAACAGTTTAAGAGTCTTCTTTAATCTGGTAAAGTTAGCTTTTCATGGAGATTCACAGGAACTGTTTTTGTGATCAATCAATCTTAGGACAATGTTAAGGACTCTTCCTAGGTTTAACCCCATGTAATGTTCTTAATGTTCTTTTTTTCTTCTTTTTATCTTTTTTAAGCTTTTTAACTGTTGTCTATCATGCAGAGGGACTTCGGAAATTAGCCATGTACAAAAACAGTTCATGTTTCAAGGAAAAGCCTTTTTTCTTTTCAAAATAATTCTCTTTGTAAATTATTAATAATCACATTATCACATGGGAATTTGATTCATAATTCCAACAAGGAAGCCTGCCCACTGAAGTCTCATGGGTAATTTTACTTAAGACTGCAAACAATTGACAGCAAAAGCCATCCACAATCTTATCTTCCTTTCTATTATCTTATAATTTTCAGTAAAAAGCATACTGACTTTTAGTTACATTGATTTATTATGACTCTAAGTAACTCCCTCGAAAACATAAATTTAATACATACTTTATCCATCCACACCTTCATGGACCAGTAACCTTCCTCAATATGGCATAAAGTGACCAAAAAAATTTCATTACTCTCTTGGGATCTCAATTTATCAAACCCCAAAACTTTATTCAAAACCAGCTTAGTTAATTCATTAAAGAAAACCCATTTCTTGCTGCCAACGAGGCCTCAGACTAGTGGTCGTCTCGAATTATATGTCCTCCCACAAATGAGTAAAAGATAGATATTTTTTTTATTTTAATATTAACGAGGATAAATAACTGAAAGCAGATTTTTCGACCTAATCTCGACTGATTAATATGATTTCCTAGTGATTCTAATATTCCTTAATTTAATCTATATACAAATTGAAATTGAGAATGGTGTTGTAACGTATACACGAAAAGGACAACAAAAAATATACAAAATGTAACGCACAAAGGGTGTTGTAGTATTTGTTGTTGTTAATTGCTGTAAGTGTAGTGTGGGATTGTGTTGGGCATGCGTCAGTTGGACCCAATCTCTGTAGAGTAGTGTTGAGTTGCAGGCATAAAAATAGCCGGGAAATCATACAAAAAGAATCGAGAAATTGTTGAAAGGCCAAAATAATTTTGTTGTGGAGTGGCAGGACAGATAAGGTTGAATCAGAAGCTGTTCCCTCTGACAAGCTTTTGTCTCTGAAAACAGACAAAAGCACTTTTGTTTTTTAGAAAACAGATTTTCAGGAAGGGTCAGTCAGACAATTATAGCAGTCTCCAGACATAACCCCAGAAAAAGAGAGACAATTTTCAGAGACGTTTTTTTTCCCCCCCAGATTTTTCAGTTTTTTTTCATTTTAAAAAAAAAAAAGAGATAAAAATAAAAGCATTTAATACGATTGAAGATAAGTACTAGTACTGATAGCAGTGGTTGTCTGTGCAGGCTAACTTTTGTTGAGCCCTGCAACATGTTCACGATTTCCCTTCAATGATTTTTTTCCCCCTCTTTCAAGCACCACCCAATCAATACACAACAATCAGCGAGGAATTGCTGCTGAGCAACTAACTCACCTGCTTTCACCTAAAGTGATTTTGGTGCTTTATTGTTGTATTTGGTAGCTTTTGGATGTGAAATTGAAACATAATGCGTCGAGTATGTGAGTATCGGAGTCCTCTGATTTATCATTGTTCTTTAAAGGTGCTTTCGTTTCATATAAGGCCATAAGCTCAAAATGCTTTCTCTAGATAAGCTCTTTTTCAAGAAGTGCCATTACACCATTTAGTGAATACCGCAATTAAAAACATGCGTAAAGAACCTTTATTTATTCTTGGCTCTTTTTAAGACTAGACGCCATAGTTTTTCTATACTCATGTTGAATTATGTAATCTTGTCTATATGTATTAAAAGCGTTTTTTTTTTTTTAATTATCTTGTTCCTACAAAAGCACTTCTCTCACTTGCATCCTAAAAAACCCTTTTTCTTTTTCTTTTTCTTTTTCTTTTTTGTAGAATTGGGGTTGATGGCAACACATCATTCAGGGTACTCAAATAAAATATGGTCGATATGTTGAAATGCACGTAGTGATCACTCTATTAGAAGAAGTTGGCATGTATACATTTGATCATAAACGTATTTCTTTTTAACACGTTATACTTATACCATAAGAAATGATCAAGGCACTACTTTTTAAATATCTGTTCTAGTGATATATGATAAATAAAGCTAGCTAGCTAGCTAGAAGAAAACAATCTAATAGAGTAAACCTCAAGTATATAAAGTTATTAGGTACAAATAATTAATTGTCTTTACTTAAAAAGAATATATGGTGGATCTATATATTCTTCAAGTTTATCTCTCTTAAAATGCATTAATGCATTTGCTATATATTCTCTTTGTTGATCTTATCTCACTGCTTATCCATTCAAATCACAAAAGTGATCACTTACACATAATCACTTTTACGAAAGCAGTGCTTTTTTATTTATGCATCTCACATCAATAATATCTTGATTGCCCTTGCATTTCATTTCATGGCAATGATAAGGTAAATTTGGTATAGCTAGCCCGTGAGACAATTCACAATTGAAAGCTACTTGTGTGAAATGAATTTAATGAGTAGTTGAATCAATAGTTGAAATGGTTCTGGGAGACATTATGGAAGTGATTATTTCATTTTTGATTGTGTGAGAAGAAGATTCGAGCGTGCTGGCTGTTTTTCATAACTAAAGCTATATAATAATTCAAGAGCAAGTACTACTTGCTCTATTAGGAAAGTTTGAAAAAAGAATTTATGAAGTTGAATGAGATACTTATGATGGACTAGACATTATCTATATATCCTTCACCTTTTTCACCAATATATATATATATATATATATATATATATATATATATATATATATATATATATATAGTACAATTAGGGTTTTAGTTTCACGGACCCTTTTCTTTTATAACCAGAAAAACAAAGAATTTCTTTTACCACCATTTAGAGTTCTTGCAAGATTCTTTTTTATATATACATGATAGAACTTAACTGCTGCACAAATACTTAAATACATCACTTTAGAAAAGCACTTTCTTAGTGCTTCTCTAATAAGCACTGCTAATACGGATAACAATAATAATAACAAAATATTCTAAAAGTTAATTCAATTTAATAATAATATCTTAGAATATTTCTTTTCTTTTCTTTTCTTTACTACTAAAACACTCATAGGAATACGAATACTTTATCTTAGAATGGAGCCCACTGTTGATCGATGTCCTCATTCGAGTCTTTGGCCTTATGTTGGGACTTTAATTTCCTCAAAAGACTATATAATTTGATAGAATAGAGTTCTGTCCCACAAGTACGGATAAAATAAATATTTTCATAATATTAGTGAGGATAAAATATGAATTAGTTAATATAAAATTTTTACTATAACAATAGTATTAAAAAAAAAAACATTTTCAATTTTCAATCAACATTTTTTCCTTTATTATAAAAACATTAGTCTTTAGATAAATGATCGAACTTCGCCTGACAAAGGTATATTTAAATAGTTAGCATATAAAGTTTGTATATCTCAGTTGGAGGGACATTCGACGTTATCATTAATCAAATTGGTGTTACAAACTGATTGGAAGGAAGCAATATATATATATAATAAACCGGATCAATGGATCATTAACAATTAATAAACTGAAAATTTAAAATTCATTCTAAAAAATGTTGCTTGAAAAAATCGGCGGGGGAAGGGTTGGAGAAAGAAAGAGACAAATCCACGTATCTTAACGATGCGGTTGTCTGCGCGGGGCCCGCATTCCATTCCCATGCAAATCAAGGGGTTCCCGAGACGCGTAGATTCCGGGGTTACGATCTACAGCGCCAGGGTGGGGGACCGCGCCCAGGTTTCCGCCACGTGTCCATCCACCAGCGTTGACCATACGTGAGCATTCACCAAAGTCCAAAGCCTCTCCCTCTTTCCCTGTTCCTCTCGCACTTTGTAGGCGCCATCCCGATCAAGCCCAATCCCACCACAGCATTCCACGTGGGATTGTCCACCCCCGCACACCGCCCCCTACCTTTATTTTATTTTATTTTTTAATTTCTTTATATGAGAAATTTTTGCTAGTTTCTTTCTTTCTTTATTTATTTCTTTAAAATTACCCAAATTATGTGGGTTCTAGTTAGCGCAATTAGTAAAATTTTTTAGATAATATGAACTGTCTAAGAAAAATTATCCAAATAGTTTATGTATACACCTTTTTATATTAACGATGTATGAGTTAAGATGATACGAATCCATCAAGGTATATATTTGTAAGTAATTTCAAATTGAAAGAGAAATCGAGTGTGGTTAGCATGACTGTATGATTGGTGGTCTAGTCAATTGTAAATATGCCATGTGGCAAAAATGTCAGGGTAGAAGACACCTTTCATCATGATATATCATGATACATCAAATTCATGGCAAGATCTCAATGGGAGACCATCAATCATGGAATCTCCCTTGTGGTGATTTGCTCTAGACCTAGGCACCACCGCACCAGCCTATACAAATATAAAAACGTTAGTCAACTTTACACAAACCGCACATTGTTGAGTTTTATGTGTTTGTTATATATATATACATACATACATACATACATACATACATACATACATACATACATACATATATATATATATGTATGTATGTATGTATGTATATATTATGCAGATATACTTTTAAATCTATATGCATAATATACATGCGATTATCTGATGAATACTACTACATTTTTTTAAATGCGAATATACTTTTAAATCTTACGATTTAAAAGAATTAAATTCTAATGTTATTATACTACACGACTTTATAATGTATTAAAAAATAATTTAATTAAATTGCAAGACTTAATAATGTGTTCGTATAAAAAAAAAATGAGGACGCCCACTAAGAATTGAAAACTTTTAAAGCAAATATCAAGTTTGTTTGTAATAAGTCTTAAATCCAAATCAATTTTTTAGACCTAATTCAATATTTTTGTTGAATTTTTTGAAAATAAACAAGAATTGTTTGATTTAAATTGAATCATCTCTTAGGATGTCATTATCCAAAATTTTTGATAGCAGTAAGGTAAAAAAATCTCATTAAAAAAAATCTCATTATCCATTAATCAACACAATAGGGCACTAAACCGTTTTCCCCACCACCACAACACAAAGAAAAGAACAAATGATTAGATCATTTGAATTAATATGGCCACATTTTAGTACCAAAATATAAAGCATTGAGGCAAATTTGATGCTCAAATTACTTGTGATGATGTATGACAAAAGCTAAAAGTTAGTTTGTCATCCTTTGGAACAATTGTTAGCTGGTTAAGAAAGTGATTTTTTTTTTTCATAATCTAAACAACAATGATGAAAGGAAAAAAATGTGATCTGAAGGTGATTGTAATATATGATTAACAAAGATATAAACTTTTGGGAGGGTGATAGAGAAAGTAAAAGTTTTGCTTTTAGAGACAACTAATCCAACATTGACTAAGATGGCCACCAATTATAATTTACATTGATGCCCATAATGTGCTAAAAGGAGATTGATGGATGATGAAAGTTGTAACAATAATGATGCAAAGGAGATGTTTGATAGAAAATGAAAGTTAATAATATTGGAGAGAGGTGGGGGAGGAGATTGAGACTTGTCAAAAGTATTTTGTGGTAGCGTTTATTATGATAATTGGTGTCAAAGAACAAAAATGAGATAAATTCAATTGAGTATGTTGGTGCTATTTTGTACTGTTTTGACCATGCAAGATAGATACCATGAAGTTTATGATAAATTTAATATGCCCACTCATATAATAAGGATGGTTTTGAGAGTATTTTTAATTATTTCAAATAAAAATATTTTAATAATATTATTTTAACACAATAGACTTCTAATTTTGTAATAATCTGACCATGCAAGATAAATACCATGAAGTTTATGATAAATTTAATATACCAGTGTACGTAATGAGGATGCATTTGAGAGTCTTTTAATTATGTTAAATAAAATTATTTTGATAAAATTATTTTTAACACAATAGACTTCTAATTTTTTAAACATACAATGCAAATCTATAGTCAAACTTGAATATGTGTGCACACAAGCATCTCTTTTGCCCAATGGGATGTGAAAATTGAATAACCATTTCGATCACTTCTAATTGGTCATAATTAAACAACTTAGTCAAAAGTGGGAATTTAATAAATAATAGTAATAATAATAAAACATGAGGACCCTCAAAATGAGCACAAAAAAAAAAAAGAAGAATAATAAAATAAGGCACAATAAAAAATTAATGATTAGCTAGGGCTAGCAAATTTAGTCTCACTAAACATACAAACGCCAACATGGGCCAAATATTTCACGTGAATTTGCTACGTGACAGAAGGCGACGGCCCAACTCGGGTGGTTGAGGAGGCACACATCCGTTGTCGCTCTCACACGTGACACGACGTCGGACAGCAACACGTGTGGCACGGTGGTCCTTTGGAGAAGGTTGACTTTGACTCCCACCTTAAACCCCACCCACACGTGAGGGAAAATCCCCTTTGTTCCCTTGCCGGGCCCCTCTTTACAGGCCGGATCGGCCCATTTTGGGCCCATTCATATTGTCATCAATAGTTGCGAGTTGTGAGGTGTTGCGACTGTTGCTGTCACTTGTTAAGTGGTGCATTATTATTATTTTTATTTTTTTAAAAGCTTATTTATGTATGCAAATAGCTGTCTATAATAATTAATTAATTAATAGGATAATAAAGCCAAATAATCTGACATTTGGTCATGTATTGTGTATAATCATGCACCTAATCTAGAAGAATTTTATGATTAATTAAAAACAAATCAAGATTAGACAAGCTTTTCAGTCATAGTATTATATTACTAATAAAATTGTTAACATTATCCCACTAGGGTTTGTTGAGATGTTTTTGTCTAATGTCTCTCTAACATCTAACACATGGTTGAATTTAACAAGATTAAATTGTCGCATCACTTCTTTAAAACTAAATAAGCATATAAACAATCTTGATTGCCGAGGTTCGAAATAGGGTTTTTCTTAAAAGAAACCAATTGAACAAAATTGACAAGAATACATTTAATAGCCACCTAAACCACTATTCAAATCTGATAAATCTCCATTAAATCAGGAGGTTTCATCATTGATGGAGATGGGGATGCTAGGTATATGCTTTCAATCAAACAAGAACAGGGTTTATCAAATTAGATAAAGATATAATTATGTGATTAACTATGTCTTCGTCGAATGTCTTCCTATCATCAAACATCACCCAAAGTCAATAAAACAAATGGGCAATTTTGAATATGTAGGAGTAATTTTTTTTTTCTTTTTTATAATTAAAAAAAAAAGGTGATGTTGGAATTAAACTTGATTGACTTGAGAAGTTTAATGTGGTAACACCTGGCCTGCATGATCATCACTAACGGTGATGGAAACCTCAGTCTTTAGATGCCATCACTGCTTACGACATACATTTGTTCTGGGAAGCAAAAGAAGTGAGAAAGAACGAATCATTTTCCGAGACATTGCTTTTGGTTGTCAAGAGAATAGTGTCATATCATATCACTTTAAAAAAAAATTATTGGAATCCGATAAGAGGGTGATCTTTTATTCTTTGTTTCTTTTAATTGTTATTATTATTATTTTTTGTTTTCTTTTCCAGGGGGTCTTGTGGCTCAGGAGAGATACGACTATCTACATAATTTTGGATATGTCAGTCGAAAATGAAATTCCATAATACATATGAAAAAACTTGAATCGTTAATTCAAAAAATCAGTTAAAGAGATGCTCGCCACTCAACTAAATTAATGGCTGAATGATCATTTTATTTCAATGATTTCATTGTTGGGCCCAAAAATAGCCCAGTCCGACCTAGTCCACCTGCAGGCCAGGCTTAGCCTTGGACGGAGTTGAAGCACTATTAAGGCATGGGAATGGAACTCCAATTAAAGCTTCAAGTGTTCGATTATTGGCACCCTCTGATCTCTCTATAAAATTCTCTTTTTAGTTATATTTATTTTATTTTCGAAAATAATTTTTTTTAAATACACTTTTTTAAGTTCTCAATTTTTATTTAATTTATTTTATTATTAAAACTCAAAATATTATTATATTATTTTTTTAATTATTTTTAATTTTATTATTACTCTACACACAAATAAAACCTCCTTTTTAGTTATATTTATTTTATTTTCAAAAATACTACTTTTTTTTTAAATACACTTTTTTAAATTCTCAATTTTCATTTAATTTATTTTATTGTTAAAACTCAAAGTATTATTGTGTTATTTTTTAATTATTTTTAATTTTATTATTACTCTACATACAAATGAAAAAGTTATAAAAAAATTATAAAAGTTTTATTTAAAGTGGGGTTTTGTAAGAATAATCTAGGGGTGCCGATAGCTCCACTCAAGACTGAAATATGATGATTTTGTAGCCCATTAAAAGTTTTAAACAGCCAAATTTACTCTGTATGCCAAAATGGCAAAACATGTTTTCAACGTACTACTTCTTGTTCACCAAGATAAAATAATTGTGAGTGCAGCCGGCCAGGATTTGAAAAGAACAAAATCCACAACACAGCTCAACAGGCATTATAAGGCATCAGCCCTTGAGGCGAATTTAGATTTTGACCACCCTTTTCCTTATAAAATCTAAAACAAAAAATAAATACAAATATAGAATCATTGTTTGGTTGCTTCTGAAATTCATGCATAAAATTTATTATATACATATCAAAAGAATATTATTTATATTAAGAATTGGTATTAGAGCGACTCGTGACTTGATATGTGGATGGATATCTAAAGCATTTAAATATACAAAAAACACCCTTTACAATCTAAATCTCGTTCATTCAGCCGCATTAGTTCACCCTTTACAATCTAAATCTCGTTCATTCAGCCGCATTAGTTCACCCTTTACAATGAAGTAGTTCTACTGAAACCATTTTTTTTTCCAAAGAGAAATAAACCTATGAACAAGAAAACACCAAGAATCAATTCAGTTTTAGTTCTAAGTTTACAGGATTGCACTAACCTGATCTGAATTTGTGTACGAGTCCCAGGATCTGTAAAATCCTTAATTCTTGAAGCTCGGCAGTTTGCTTCAGCAACTATTTCTTGGCAATGAGACAAATCTCGACAGACCAGCCAGGAACTGAACTAAACCCTAGTAGTACCTATGTAACGTGTGCAACTACTAGTGCAGAATTTGATGCAGTTCATGTATCTATACTCCAATGACATCAATAAGAGCTTGTGACCAACTTGTACAGCAAAAGATTACCATGACATAGCCATCAGAGATTTTTCTAAGAAAGCAATGGAAACTTGATATGGATCATTCATCAAATGAACAAAATTGATATGAAGCCAAATCCATATCAACCCTTGAAACAAATACAAAATTCATAACAAAGTCAATAGTAAAGTGCATCTGAAGAAAAGTAGGATACCAGAATAGGTGTGTCACAAGTTATTATGCCATTAAAGAGAGGACATAACTGAAATGAGGATATTGAGATCAACCTGTTGGAGTACAAGAGACAATAAAGCATGAAATCTGTAGATTTATGAATGATTTGATGCATTGCAGCACCATAAAAAATTAACTGCAAAACAAGAGATTTGGCATAGCACAGGAGGAACCGAGGATCCATTCCTCAAAAGCAGCAAAATGTAGTTTATATTAAGTATGAGAAAAAATCTAATTTTCAACTCAACAGCAATATCAGTTTCAAATGAAGTTACTAATCACCAGTTTAATTAATTCCATCACAAAAGGTGAAATATTCCTTTTTTTTACAACCCTTGAGTTCCCATCTAATGAACTACTAGATTACTTCAATTCATTTTTATGAAATATTTAGAAACAATAGCTAAATGATTGAAAGAAGAAGAAAATGAGGCCAAAAAATAGTTATTTGCCAAAGTTCCATACTACTGTTTTTGCTGAAGGCAAGTACATGATGCATTAACTGTATACCATGAAGCAAGTAGGCGAGTGCAGGACATTGGACTTGATGAGCTATCCAAATTTGTTTTAAATGTCCATTTGTAGACAGTTTGGAAAAGCTGAATTCTTTTTCCTTTTATAGGTCTATCACGGTGATAATATTTGGTAATCATTATATGATTATACATCTGAATATCAAGGCAACACTATTAGTAAAACTAAGCTGAAATGAAAATATTCAGACAAATGAGGCAAGAGCAAGAAACCATCCTTCACAAACACAATCTCGCCAAATGTACCTCTAGTGCTTCTAGAATTGTTCAAGACATATCCATATGTACCTTATGTAATAGGCATTTCATGCTTTTATAACTTTTGTAACTTAAGGAGGTGATTTCAAAAGTATTCGTCATCCTTAGTTATTAATCAATAACTTATCATAAAGTTTCCAACAATACGACAAAATTGAAATTAAATACATTTAAAGTAGCACAAATTCACCATCTAATTAAAGTGAAAAACGTGTACAACAGTTGGAGAAGAATCTAACTGCATGAGTACTATTATCTGCAATTTTGTAATTATATACAATTTGTATAAATAACACAGCATGCAAAAGAATCAAACCACTCATCTGTTCATCTCTACTGTTTCAATTATCAAAATTTTCCTCTACCTGGATCAAACAATCTCCAATTGATAAGCCATATCCCTCAGAAACATCTTGATCGTTTGGTCATTTGATCGTGCAGAAGCAGAGGTATGGACGCTTTACAAGATTTTATTTAATGCTTTTCTCTCCCATTCGTTGCTAAGGGCATCTCCTATTGATTACAAACCATGCAATTTAAAGTACTCTAGAATTTTCATGAAAATTTGATGGAAGGAGATTAATTTGGCGGGTAGGTTTTTTAATAATAAAATATTTTTTGGGGAAGAAAAAATTGCTTTATATCCTATAAAAACTCATAGATAAAGACTGAGGGAGTGTTTGGCTTTAACTTCACGAATATTTACGTCTACGGCTGCAATGTACTTTAAAATTACAGTAAACATTCTTTATTGTTTTGGCTCTTCGAATTTTTCTTTATGGTTATATTTTCGTAACGTATATGGGTGTGGGTGTTTATGTTTATGTCTGTATCTAGGTTCAGGCTATTGTAACATAAATTTTTACTTAAAATGGATTCCCAAATGACCATATATCTTAATCAGCAACTCAGATGATTGAGTTAATTGAAGTTAAAATGTAGCAATTATTGTTATCAATGCAGCAGCTGCCAAACCGTTGGATAATTATACATAGATGGTTCAAGATTTTCTCCTTTTCAGGGTGGGGGTGGACAAACCCCGAATAGATTTTTTATTCCCTACCTCTCCCCGGATTCAAACTGGGGAAGTTAGCCAAAGAAAGCTGCTCGAAAGCCACTCAGTCAAGCCCCTAGGGAAAGAGGAATTATAGATTTCATCTTAAGTTAAAAAATTTTAGTCACAGCCCCCTAACCCGTGTGTGCGCATGTGCGCGAGCATGTATAGATCAGCGAAAAAAATTTGCAAAAACAAACAAAATAAATAAATAAATCACCCACACAATTTAACTGCAATTCAAATGGATATACCTATAAGATTAAGATGTGTATGCATGATAGTCATCTAGTTGTTTCAACATAATGTACATCTTGGGTATTATCATTCAGTTTTTACTAAATTAAAGCACCAATTCTTTGTTGGAATGTTTATAGTTGAAACCGCTATGATTTTTAGTCTCTAGACAACATTGAAAATTAATAATCCTGGAACTTTGCTTTTACCAATAAAGCATCCTGCTGTAGAAAGCACTGGTTTTACTGAAGTGCTAATAAAGTTTCAATCTATTGACTCATATAATTGAACCTTTACTCACTATTTGAAGTGTGATTACTCAATGGTGATCATCCTTGAGTTTTACAAAATAACCTAATAACAGTTAATCAACCTGTGCATTATTTAACTAAATTCCCCCATTTTGGCGTAGAGGACCTGCAAGTTTAAGATGGCTGTGGTGACTGTAAAGACAAGGCACCATGACTGAGTAAGATCCAAATGATAGCCTAGTTTAAATTAGAAACAACCTGAGATGGTCGATTTATATCAAATTATACTTGATTACTCATCCACTAATTAAAGATTAGTTTGGTTAGCTAACTGATGATTAAATGGCTTGCAGAGTACATCAGCTGTGAACTATTTCTCTACCATCAGATATTCCAAATATTAACATTTTCCATTTTGCAGCTTTAATCTGAGAAGATTAATCCTCAAAGATCAAACAGAATGGAAAGCGGTGGCAGTGGTGGCAGCAGCAGTAAAAAGGGCAAAAAAGTAGAGCAGCAAAGTAAGAAACGGCAGAAAACTAATACCATTGATTACATGAATTACATACCTGAAGCAATAGTATTCCATCTACTCTCACTATTGCCGCTGGGAGAGTTGATTATAATGAGTCTTGTATCACGACGATGGAAAGACACAGTAGTGAGATACCTGAAGATTGTTCCATCAAGTCTAGATCTTGACGAATGTGAGATGCAAGGAACTATCCTTAAAAGAGATGGGCAGTGTTCGCTACGTAGCAATTTTGCCCATTCCGGTTATTCTTTACAACAGCGACACTGCTTGATACGTGCAGCAAGAAAAAGTTTCATAGAATTTGTAGACCGATGCTTCCAGCTCCATTCCGATTGCACGATCAATAATTTGCGGTTGACATTTCTTCATGAAGCTGGTGGCGATTATGAATACACTAGGAAGATTGATATGTGGGTTCACTTCGCCTTTACAAATGACATCAAAGAGCTTTCGTTGGACTTCTCTGACCTAAAACTTTCAAAACCCTTGGCTCAACCATTTGAACTGCCTCATGGCTACTTTGCACCCAAGATAACAAAAACTTTCAGCCTAAAGTTTTGCAAGATTAGACTATCTACCTTTCAGGTTTTTGGATCCCTTAAGGGGATATCTTTAGTACAGGTAGAAATCCTTGATGGCTCGTTAGCTGAGCTAGCATCCAAATGTCCTGTTCTGAAGGATGTGAACCTGGTAAACTGTGTTTTTCCTGATCAATTTATGATGAGTGAAGAAGACATAATAGTTGAGAAACTATCAGTGATCAACTGTAAAACACAGGAGTGGGAGGCGTGCAATATCAATCTATCAACTCCATGCCTACTGAAGCTCCATATAGATGGAAACATTCTCATGACATCCCACATTCGGAACGCAACAAAACTCCTAGATGTAACTTTTGGCATGGAGGAGATAAATGAAAACTATTTACAGGGAGATGCGTTGGGTTCATTTTTGATTGAGTTAGGCCACAGTCGATCTCTAACAGTAAACAATTGTTGCATCCAGGTATCAAGGTCTTCATTTAATTGGTTATAGCTTAATTTGTTAATTTGTGCCCTTAACTTGTGAAGTTTTCTTTTCTGTTCAAGGTTCTACCTGCAGGGAATGATTTACTACAAGGATTGCCGACTTACCTCAACAATCTTAACCATTTATGTTTGTTAGTGTGCCTAGAAAAACAAGAAATGCCGGGGATATCTTGCCTGTTAAGGAGTTCCCCAAATTTAGAGAATCTAACCCTACTATTGCTGGGAACTGGACAGGTGGGCATTACTAAATTCTGAAATTGCTTTCATAGTTTGACATTGTAGATGATACTAAACCATTTAGCTTCGATATATTGTAACTTAATTTTACAGGAAAATTTCCAAAATGATGGCCCACCATTCTTTGACTTAGAAGAACGGATTTACTGGGATGAACGGAATTCAACTTTCAGTTGTGTACAAAATTCTCTTAAAAAGGTCACAATGGATGGGTTTTCCGGAAGAAACAATGAGATGAAATTGATTCAGTTCCTGCTGAAAAAAGCGAGAGTTCTCCGGAAGATGGAAATCATCTCTATTTCAACAGCTGAAGTCATGGAAAAAATCCAACATCTGTCGGAGACGTTGTCTTACTTCCCAAGGGCATCTCCTCTGGCGAGCATAGAATTTTGTTGAAGCCCTTCAACAGTTGAACATGTAATGTTCTATAAAAATTTCCTTCGTCTCGTTAAGACTTTTCCTTCGACTAGGTAAAATAAGTATACGGGTGCCCTCTTGCGGAGATTTGGAAATCTTCACAGATAGCATCCATCCAACATTATATTTCAGATACTATTATGTGAGTATAAACCATCAACTTTCCTTCATTGCATAAAAAGGAACTTTGTTTCACCTTGCTATTGTCTATGACGCCTATTCTAGTTTAAATTTGGCAAAGGATTGCATGCCGGAATCCAGAATTGAAGCGTGAGATGTGATAAACTTGCTCATTGGGAAACAAAGTTATCAATCAAGATCTTCAATCATCTCATAGCCTAGTTAACATGCTTTTCATATGATTCTCCAAATATAATTCTTTGAAAAATCCATAAAATTAAAAAACAAAAAACAAGCAAATACTGCCAGCATATTGCACAAAAAAATCAAATGATATCATATCTAGTTCAAATTAAACACAGACACTCAAAGAAATAGTAGATAAAACTAATTTAGATTTAAAAAAAAAAAAAGGTGACAGCAAGATATAATAAGTGTGTGAAATTGAATGAAATTTCTTTTACCTGAGTCCGTGAAGCCATGAGCTATTCTCTGAATGCAAAGAGTAGACGAAAACTCTAACAGAGCGCAAATTATGAAATTTTTTGGTTGCATAGTAATTGTAGTAAAAATTGATTTGGTGATAAAATAAAAAGCGAACCAATTTATTGTTAACAAGGCCCATTTAATGCCAGCCCAACTGTAAACAAACAAATTCTGAATAGCCCCAAGACGTTCAGCCCAAACCAAAGAAATAAAAGGGAACTAAAATGGCCTCTTTAGCAGGCACATCCCAAAAACAATCTCTCAACATTTTCAGATTTTCTCCTCTCGTTATCTTGGCAGTTTGGCTTTGGCACCAGCAGCAGCAAGAGAACAATGGCGACTCTGTACACACCATCAATCCTCGCATCCAAACCCCTCCTCTCATCTCGCCCTCAACTCACTCTTGGCCTCCGAGTCAGCTCACCGACTCTCAGCCTCCCATCTCGCGCTCACTCGCGCTCGGTCTTGACCGTCAGAGCTGGGGCAACGGACAGCGAGTACTCGTCCAAGAGAAGCAGCAGCAATGAGCCGAGGGAGACGATTATGTTACCGGGATGTGACTACAACCACTGGCTTATTGTCATGGAGTTCCCCAAGGACCCTGCTCCCACGAGAGAGCAGATGATTGAAACTTATCTCAATACTCTTGCCACTGTTCTTGGAAGGTGCTTCCTCTCAATTTTTATAGATAATGAAATATCGTTTTGTGGTTTAAATTTTTGAATGGTTTTATGCTTTGAGTGAAAATAGTTCTTAGAGGTCCAGTTTGGACCTTTTAGTTAAAAATTGATTTTTAGTAGAAAATAACTTAAACTTCTGTCAAAGTTTCCATTTTTTTTTTTCCCTTTTGTGTATGTGTGTTCTCGTGCTAGTGTTTTTGCTTTGAGTTTGTAGAGAATTATTGATTCATTTCCCATATAGTGGGTAGGTTTATTTGGAAGAGTGACAATTTTAGCCAAACTCATGTTAGACAACGTTAAGTTTATGCATTTTTATTACAAGCTTCAGCGTTATGTCTATGTAAAAGATGGTGAAATCTATACAGAAGAATGTTTTTTGGGGAGAAATTTTCCTTGGAATGTTTTCAAGTGGAACAACCGGATCTTAAATGAAGTAACGGGATGGATTATCCATTTTAGGATTTAGGATGAATCTATTATCAAGACGATTGCGGGTTTTGACTTTTATTTTTTTGTCCCAAGTTAGTTATTGAATTTGCATGCGTCCCCATGTTGCTATGAGGGTGCCTTATTATAAGACCACGGATTATGTATTCCCATCGATTTGTTCTAGTGGATCTCACATAGGTTTTTCTTGTTACAGCATGGAAGAAGCAAAGAAGAATATGTATGCTTTTAGCACCACTACTTACACTGGATTCCAATGCACAGTATCAGAAGAAACCTCAGAGAAATTCAAAGGTGTGTAGATAATTACGGCACTTGATTAGTTTAGCCACCTTGTTTTTTTCTGACCTATGAATGCTGCGATGTATTGTAACTACTATAGGTCTGCCTGGTGTTCTTTGGGTGTTGCCGGATTCATACATAGATGTCAAAAATAAAGATTATGGAGGTTTGTATTTCTCTTTTGTTGTTAAATCACAGAAACAGATATAATTATGGATTACCAGATTGCTTTAATATTCTGTCCGTGTAATGTGCTTTGCTATTTATCTTGTGGGTTTGAAGGTGATAAATATGTCAATGGAGAGATCATTCCCTGCACATATCCCACTTATCAGCCAAACAAACGAAAGGAATCAAAATATGTGAGCAAAAGATATGAGAGACGAAGAGACGGCCCTCCTGCTGAAAGAAGAACGAGACAAGCAGCTGGTCAGTCAGAATCAACGTCGTCATAAGGTACGGAAATGCTGTTTTATAGATTATTACTTAATTATGGTTTTATTTTCTTATTTTCGGTAATGTTTGTTTTATTATTTTAGACAAGTTTGCGACTCCAAAAGCCAATCATACTGCTGCCACCATGCGTATCAGCAATCTAATCAAGACACCTGTTTTATGAGTTCTCAGGCTGTTCTTGGTAGTTTTTGTAATGGATATCATTTAATGTAGTTAGGATAGAAATTCTCTGGTAATCATCATCATTTAGTTTTGTGCTTCTGGGCTTGTTATTTGAAATGTTGTCCACTGAGATTTCATGATTGCCGAAGGTCAGCTGTCTATTGTCTAATAGTACTGTTGTGTCAGATTTCTCATTTAGCTTTAATATATAAAGTTAATTTTGCTGTAATTAGATGGATTTGGTCATATTATTTCTTGGTTTGTCTTTGTACGTGCAGGTCTGTGTGTCCGTTGATGCATTTAGAAAAATAATCGGTCAGGATGATGCTTGTACTTATAGCAAGATTAAGCTATGAGGCCAGATGAAATCATTCCTCAAGCTTATCTTACTGCTTGCAGTATTAAAAGCTTTCCTTACTCTCTTAAAGCAACTCAGCGTTGCAGTTCAATTATGTGATGGGATTTATCCATTTTAAACTAGTTTTCATGTTGTAGTGCCGTGTCCACTCTATGGAAGATCAATTTATGTCTTGCTATTAATCAGTGTTGATAAATTGCTCAGTTGTTTGAGCTGCAATGGAACTTGCAGTTTGGTGATGGTAAGTGGTAACACTACAGATAATCGCACTCGGTTAAAGCCGGAGCTGGAGGTTGCTTAATTCTACCATCAATTGTGGTAGCATGTGTGACCAATTCAGGAGATTTGCTGTTTTAAATCTGAACATCAAATGTCACCGATCTCACAATGCAAATGAGACTTGGCAGTCGTAAAGTGGGCGATGTTGTTCACGATATATTATTTTGTTAGATGGTATTAGATATTATTATACGACACTATTTAATTAATTAATACCTTGAGTATAATTCATTCGGTTGCTATGAACTGGGGATCAAAACGGTGCATTTTTTTCAGGGAGTGCTTTTATCTAATTTTATACCAATTAAGGGGTACGAGTAGATATGACCCATAAAAAAAGTTAATATTTGAATGCGAGCTTTCTGCAACAGTACGACCCATAAGAATCCCAAAGTTCGCAAACAGAGAAGATAGTACACAAATACAAAAGAAATTAAGAAATTATGTGGAAGTATATTACTTACACTTCAAAGAAACTTGAAAATTTCTACTTACTGAAGGAATTTCTGTTTACTTTTTGGTGTTCATTTTCAAGCATCAATCTTGATACAACTATCAGAGTGTATATCCTGGTATCTTAATAATAAGCATGACTGTACTTTTGTTAAAATATTGGAGCAGTTTAAACTTTAAAACTATGAATCACATGCACATTCTGCGAATCAATTCACCCTCTAACCAATATGGGATGAAACACGTAAAACCACTAGTGCCCTACAACTGATATGCTTATTAAGTTTATGGTCATGTTCGGTTCAATTGAATAAAGTAGCAGTTGAATAAGTCCAAGTTAGTTGAGATATTATCAACTTAATATCTAGTTCCTGATTTGTTGGGATTATTTGTTTATGTTTCTGTTTTGTTCAGCTTGTATAAATAAGTCATGGTTGATTAATAAAAGGGGAATGATTTTTAATCAAAGAAATACTTACATTTCACCTGGGAGGGATTGGCTTCCTCGAACTAGCCAACTCTTAACGTTTTCCAATTGCAGGAGCAAGATAGGAAGAGACAAGCAGAATAAAAATAGCTTGCCTGTACCAAAGTGGTATCAGAGCTTGGCTATGGATCAAAGAGTGGAGCAGATTGAAAAAGGTATTGAGTCACTAACCACTAACCAAAATGAAATCCTCAACCAAATTAGCTTAATGTTTGAAAGGCTGAATGCACGGATAGATCAAATATCAAGTCAAGCAGCTAACGATAAGGTAGAAGATTCTTCGATTCCTCAGCGAGTCCAAAGAGGACATAGCAACGGCAACGACAACACGCCTCAAGCTAGTTCCAGCCACTACTATGCACCAAAACCAGTAAAATTGGACTTTCCAAGATTTGATGGTGGGGCGGATCCAACAAGCTGGCTATGCAGGGCTGAACAGTTCTTCGAAATCCATGAAACTCCTGCTGCCGATCGAGTATCTTTAGCTTCTTTTCACTTGGAGGGCGATGCACAACTATGGTACCAACTGCTGAAACAGGAGGCAGTTTACATATCTTGGAATGAATTTAAAGAAGGGATTCACTCAAGGTATGGTCCTAACAAATTTCTTGATTTTTTTGGAGAGCTAACCAAACTGCAGCAAACGGGAAGTGTAGAGGAATATCAAGGTAAATTTGAGAAACTCTTAGCTAAAGTCGGGCATCTACCTCAAGCACGCCAAGTGAGCTGTTTTATTAGCGGTCTGTGCGAATCAATTCGTACCGATGTACAAGCCAATCGACCAGACAACTTGACTTCGGCTATCGGGTTGGCTCGGTTATATGAAGCAAGAGAAACCTCTAGACGCAAATCCTCCATTGCTGCAAAAGGGGGTTTTCAATCTCGTAGTGTGGCACCCGCAAGCTTGCCTCGAGTGCCAATGAAAAAGATGACAATTGAAGAGTTGAACGAGCGGAAAAAGAAAGGCTTATGCTTCAAATGCAATGAAAAATTCAGCCCTGGCCATCGCTGTAAAAAGTTGTTCCTAATTCAAGCAAGCTTTGAAGATAGTGATGAAGATGTCGAGATGGAGATTGAGGGAGATGAGGCTGTTGAACGATCTGAGACAGCACCTGAAATTTCTTTCCATGCCATGGTTGGAACTCAAACTCCCGAAACGATGCGAGTTATGGGAAGGCTGGTGCAAAAGGTGGTGACAGTACTTATTGACTCCGGAAGCACCCACAATTTTGTCCGACAAGAGCTAGCTAAAAGGGTGGGGCTGCAACCAATTCCAATCAAGCAACTAAATGTAATGGTGGCATCTGGTGAAAGATTGAGCAGCCCAGGTACATGTCCGCAAACTCCAATTAAATTACAAGGAGTTCCATTAATTGTGGATTTTTATGTGTTACCCCTTGAAGGCTATGATGTTGTTTTAGGCACTCAATGGTTAAGTACATTGGGTCCTATTGAATGGGATTTCTAAGTGCTAATGAAGTTCAAGGTAGGTGGGAAAGATGTGGTGTTGCGGGGTCTATCTACTCCACAAAATAAATTGGTGGGTCACCTTCAATGTCAACAAGCAATGAGGAAAAAGAAAGAGGGTTTTTACTACGCCTAAATGTTTCCAACACTCAAAATGAAACCCTTCAAAGTCTCAGAAACAAGTGCAACAAATTTTAAGCACTTACAGAGATGTATTTTCAGAACCTAAAGACCTTCCTCCAAGGCGTGCCCATGACCACAAGATACCACTGCAACCTAACCAAGGACCAGTATCAGTAAAGCCGTATCGTTACCCTTATTTTCAGTAAAGCGAGAAATAGAAAATGGTGGCGAGATGTTGAGATCAGTGTCATTCAATCAAATGTGATCCTTACTCTTTGATTATCTTAGTGAAGAAACAAGATGGGTCTTGGCGTTTTTGTGTTGATTATAGGGCCTTGAATCGAGTTACTATCAAAGATAAATTTCCGATTCCAGTAATTGAAGAACTCTTGGATGAATTACATGGTGCAAAATTTTTCTCAAAGCTAGATCTTCGATCCGGATATCATCAAATCCGAGTTCATCCTGACGACATCGAAAGACTGCATTTAGAACTCACGAGGGCCACTACGAGTTCTTGGTAATGCCGTTCGGTCTCACAAATGCTCCATCAACATTTCAGTCCCTCATGAATGAGGTATTTAAAGCTCACTTAAGAAAATTTATTTTAGTCTTTTTTGATGATATCTTAGTATACAGCAACTCATGGGCTGATCATGTAGAGCATTTAAAGATTGTATTTTCTATTCTAAGATCTCATCGTTTGTATGTAAAGATGGAAAAGTGTAGCTTTGGCCAAGAACAAATCAAGTACCTCGGCCATGTAATATCAAATGCAGGTGTGGCTGTTGATTTTGAGAAGATAGAAGCAATGTTGAGTTGGCCCAAACCTCAAACACTTAAAGCTCTTCGCGGATTTCTAGGATTAACTGGCTATTACCGTAAGTTTATACAAAATTACGGAAAGATAGCTGGACCACTAACAAGGCTGTTGAAGAAAAATTCATTCCAATGGGATCTGCCAGCTGAAGAAGCATTTGAGAGGCTAAAGAAAGCTATGACACAAGCACCAGTGTTGGCGCTACCAGATTTCACGAAGAAATTCATTGTTGAATGCGATGCTTCTGGATCCGGAATAGGAGCTGTGTTGCTACAGGAAAGACCCGTAGCCTTTTATAGTTTGGCACTCCAAGGAAAAAATTTATTGTTGTCCACTTATGAAAAAGAAATACTAGCACTTGTCTTGGCGGTACAAAAATGGCGGCCTTATTTGCTTGGTAGGCAGTTTATAGTTCGCACTGACCATCAGAGCCTTAAGCATCTCTGCTCTCAGCAGATTACCACCCGAGCGCAGCAAACATGGCTTTATAAATTAATGGGATTTGATTTTATAGTTGAGTACAAACGCGGACAAGAAAATACAGTTGCTGACGCACTTTCCAGAAGAAACGAGAAGGAGGAAGTTTCAGGGGAAAATCATGCTATCTCTAAACTGCTACCTAATTGGGTTGAAGCTGTCAAAGAAGAAATACAATCTAAAATTTCTCTTCGGGAACTATTGCAGAGGGTCAAGGATAGTGAGGCTATAGGTCCATGGAAATTGCGGGATGGGGTCTTATTTTTAAGGAAAAATTTATTTAGTAGAAGAAGATTCAGCTCTCATTCCTGACATCATGGAGCAATTTCACAGCAGCACACATGAAGGTTTTCTGAAGACTTTCCACCGGATTCGTGCAAATTTCTATTGGAAGGGAATGCGGAATAGAATCAAAGCCTTCATCAGAGATTGCGATGTTTGTCAGCAAAATAAGGTTGAGCAAATGATGCCTGCGGGACTTCTACAACCACTCCCAATACCAGCCCAAATATGGGAGGATATAGCCATGGACTTCATTGAGGGCTGCCACTTTCTCATGGTAAATCTACTGTATTAGTTGTTGTGGATCGGTTGTCAAAATATGCACATTTTATCGCCATCTCTCATCCCTATACTGCTGTGGGTATTGCCCGTATTTTCTTCGATCAAGTATTTCGGTTGCATGGTATGCCTCGCTCTATAGTATGTGATAGGGATCCAATTTTTACTAGTGCATTTTGGAGGAACTATTCCGCCTTCAAGGCACCTCTTTCAACTACTGATTCGCCTATCATCCTCAAACAGATGGGCGAGTGAAGTGGTGAATCGGGACGCTTGAGATGTATTTAAGATGTTTTTCGGGCTCACGACCCACGGGTGGATAAAATGGCTGACATGGGCAGAATTTTGTTACAATACTAGCTATCATTCATCAATCCGGAAAACACCGTTTGAAGTGGTCTATGGAAGAGCTCCTCCATCACTATTGGCTTATGTTCTAGGGACAGCTAAAGTCGCATCTGTTGAACAGGAGTTGATGGAAAGGGATGCAGTTATCAAGGAAGTCAAGGAGAGGATTAAAGAAGCTCAGGCTAGGATGAAACGCATTTATGACTCGAAGCACAAGGAGAGGGAATTTTCCGTGGGAGATATGGTGTATCTGAAGCTGCAGCCTTATAGACAACTCTCAGTATCAATGAGGAAAAATTTCAAATTAGCTCCTAAGTATTATGGCCCTTATAAAGTTCTGCAACGAATTGGAGCAGTAGCCTACAAGCTGGAGTTGCCTTTGGGTTCTCGCATTCACCCTGTTTTCCATGTTTCACTCCTTAAGAAGAAGATTGGGGAGGATATAAAGGTGCAGCAACCATTACCTAAGATGATACTTAAGGAAGAGAAAATTATGCCTATGCCGCAAGCAATACTTGATCGACGAATCCGAAAGAAGAAGCAAGAGGTTCTGGTCCACTGGCAAGGAATGTCTCCAGCTGATGCAACTTGGGAAGATCGAAATTTTATCAAGGAACAGTTTCCAGACATCACCTTTGAGGACAAAGGAGAATTTTAAGGGGGAGAGAGTTGATATGCTTATTAAGTTGATGGTCATGTTCGGTTCAATTGAATAAAGTAGCAGTTGAATAAGTCCAAGTTAGTTGAGATATTATCAACTTAATATCTAGTTCCTGATTTGTTGGGATTATTTGTTTATGTTTCTGTTTTGTTCAGCTTGTATAAATAAGTCATGGTTGATTAATAAAAGGGGAATGATTTTTAATCAAAGAAATACTTACATTTCACCTGGGAGGGATTGGCTTCCTCGAACTAGCCAACTCTTAACGTTTTCCAATTGCAGGAGCAAGATAGGAAGAGACAAGTAGAATAAAAATAGCTTGCCTGTAGTTGGTACCATAGTTGTGCATCGCCCTCCAAGTGAAAAGAAGCTAAAGATACTCGATCGGCAGCAGAAGTTTCATGGATTTCGAAGAACTGTTCAGCCCTGCATAGCCAGCTTGTTGGATCCGCCCCACCATCAAATCTTGGAAAGTCCAATTTTACTGGTTTTGGTGCATAGTAGTGGCTGGAACTAGCTTGAGGCGTGTTGTCGTTGCCGTTGCTATGTCCTCTTTGGACTCGCTGAGGAATCGAAGAATCTTCTACCTTATCGTTAGCTGCTTGACTTGATATTTGATCTATCCGTGCATTCAGCCTTTCAAACATTAAGCTAATTTGGTTGAGGATTTCATTTTGGTTAGTGGTTAGTGACTCAATACCTTTTTCAATCTGCTCCACTCTTTGATCCATAGCCAAGCTCTGATACCACTTTGGTGCAAGGTGCAAGCTATTTTTATTCTGCTTGTCTCTTCCTATCTTGCTCCTGCAATTGGAAAACGTTAAGAGTTGGCTAGTTCGAGGAAGCCAATCCCTCCCAGGTGAAATGTAAGTATTTCTTTGATTAAAAATCATTCCCCTGTTATTAATCAACCATGACTTATTTATACAAGCTGAACAAAACAGAAACATAAACAAATAATCCCAACAAATCAGGAACTAGATATTAAGTTGATAATATCTCAACTAACTTGGACTTATTCAACTGCTACTTTATTCAATTGAACCGAACATGACCATCAACTTAATAAGCATATCAACAACATTTTGCAAATCTTCCTTTCAATTTACAGTTCGAGATCACATGATAAAATGTTACCCTAATTTATTATTTAAGTTGGAATTCAAAATGTTTAAATGTCTTGAATGGGATTCATCGAAACTTAGATTTTTAAAAATATATGACAAGTGGGTTTTATAATTATGTAAATATAACGGGAAATTTACAAAAACAACCACAAAACTTTAAACTATTTTCATTTTAACCATAACAAAAAAATTCTATCAACATTAGCCAAAAGAAAAAGTTTGAGACCAAACTATCCCTCTCCCCATCTTCTTCGTTTCCCCTCATCTCTCCCAAACCGAAGCAAAGCTCATAACCGGCGGCAACCCTAGCGCTCATCGGCGGCGGCTTCATCCATTATCGGCACCCGATCTAGCATCTACTGTCTTCAAAACTTAGGTTAGTGATTTTATTTAAATTTTCTTCATTTAAAATGAAATTTTAGGGTTTAGGTTACCAAATTGAATATTGACAATATTGAGAATGTTGGTATTGGTGTTGTTTGTGGTGGTGTTTATTATTTTGGGAGTGTTTTGAATGCAGGGAACGGGTGTGCGCTGGAGCTGCGTCCTTCGGCAAGCGACGGCGCGAGCTGCTGCGTTGTCGCCGCCGGGGCCATGAGCTTGCGCTCATCGCTGGGCAGGTCGCCTGTCGCACCAAAATTGGTGCGACAGGTCGTCCGTCCCACCCAAATTTGGCCTTCGCAGTTGTTTTTTATTGAACTATATTTTTTTTATCTGTGTTAAATGTTATGTTATAAATATTACAGATTGATGGCGAATAAAGAATTCCAACTAGGCAGGATGTATTTTCCTTATTCTGATCATTTTCCGGGCCGAATTTCGAGCATGTGTAATTTATCTTGATAGTAAAAGCCATTGAGCGAAAATTGACAAACCTAGATTGAACTGCATTCAAGAAAGATATATTTGGACATTTTTTGGAATGTCGAAGCTTTCCATTTAGTGGTGTAATTTTACACAATATTTTGCTTAGGCAATTGATCGATGAAGCAGACAACAGGGAGAATCAGTTATGGTTTCAGATTGGTGGACATTTGATTCGGTTGTCAATTGTTGAATGGTGTCTGATTACTGGACTTTCTTATGGTGTAGATAAGGCAGCAACCAATAGCACAAACCATAGATTAGTGAAAAAGTATTTTAATGGTTTGTATCGCAACATCACTGTTAAGCAATTTGATGCATTATTTGAGCAGTTGAATTTTGAGGCAATGGATGATATTGACGCATTAAAGATTGCACTGTTTTATTTTGCGGACAAGATTTTAAGTGCAAGAAAGGGTCATTGTCAAATCAACTTCGCATGGCTTGATGAAGTCGATGATATAGAGTATTTCCGCAATCGTCCATGGGGTTTTTTGTCTTGGGAAATTATATACGAAAGTCTTGATTGTGCATTGTACGAGAAAGACGAGAAATTTAAGAGAATGCGGTTGGAAAATCCTAATCATAAAATTGAAAAATATAATGTTTATGGTTTTACACCCGGAGTTCAGGTGCGTTGTTTTTTTTAATTTATAAGTTTTATAATATTAAATATTTGATAGTTGTATTAATTATTTTTTCACTTTTGGTTGGTGTAGGTTTGGATTTACGAAATGATCGGAGGTTTACCGTCAGAATGGGCTGTAAAAACGAAGAAAAAAATTCCCCGCATTTTGTAACGGAAGCCCATGGCTTCTTCAAAAATCAACTTTGCTGGAGTTTATTCATTCTTAAATGACGAATCTCGTCTTGTAAGTAATAAGTTATGATTTTTTTAAACATTACTAAATTTAAATTCTATATATACTTAGTTATCAATTTGGGTTAAATTCATGGTAGGGGGATATTTTACAAACTCTTGAGCCGAATGGAAAGGAGAAGAGTAAAAATTATTGGCTGACTGTAAAGGATTACATGCCACGTATTCCAGACTGGGTTCATCAGGTTGGTATTCTATAGTACTATTGTTTATTTAATCGTAATTTGATTTTTTTTTTATTTTACATGCTACTTTATACAGCACCAACCCTTAATCAACACGCCGCCATCTATTACAAAGCAATCAGACGAGCATACCGACATACCAAGGCCAACACCCGAAAGCAAAGATCATGAGACTTCTGCAGATGAGATGCCTGCAGATGAGGTGCCTGCAGATGACCACCCGAGGCATGCACCACCACTCTGATGATGCATGTGATTATGAGGTTAAAAATATTTTTTTTTCATACATAATTTTTTGTTATTTACTGTTATTATAAACTTTCCTTTACTTTTTTTTTAGTCGAGGACAAAGCAGTGTAATGATTACATGCGACGACGAATGGACAAGATTGATCGCAACATCCACGAACTTAAGTCTGAATTTAAAGACTTTAAAGATACCGTGGTGGGATTTATCGATTCATTTTCTAAACGTCCCAACAAGGATTCTCCTACTGGACGCTCGTTCACTGTGAGTGCATATGCTTTTGACAATTCTATTCATTTATCTTTTAATTTGGTTATTGTTAATATGTGTATCTTACCGAATGGACAAAGCCCTGATGACGTAGGAGTGTATACTGATGTGGGCAATCCAAATTTTTCTACTCCCACATTATTATATAGTTTCTACGGGGATGTTAGTGGGGAGAGCGTGCAGATCTTTACTGAGGCACCTCCGGGTATTAGTAGGTTCGGCCGAGCGAGCATGCATGCACGTCGTATGTTTATGATAGTCCTTACATGATGCCTCCATTCAAAGCAGGAAAGACTGTCTGGCGTTTACCTCCACCGCAAATCATGGACCATGCGATTGAGTTGAGTACGAGTGTGGATATAAATCTATTTCGAGGATTGGAGGATTCTAGTCTGTATGCTGAGTTCGATCGATGGTTCGCTGGTCATATGACTGTAGATCGGATAGTTCAACACCCGCGTGGTCGTTCTTCAAGTAATTTTGGGTTTAGCATCGATGGGATGGCTAGGCGATGAGGTAATTATATTTTTTAAGTTGTTTGAGTTACGATGTATATGTGAATACTTTTTTTTTAAATCGAAATATTTTTTCCTCTAAGCAAAGATATTCACGAGTATTTTCGCTTGCTTAGCGAAAAACAACGCAAAGATCCGAATGCCCTAGTTCAACGTGTCACACATATCGACACATTTTTTGGGTAACGATGAGATAATTTTAATTTTATCATTTCTATTTGTTTATTGTGACCTTTAAGATTTGTTAATTTATGGCACTTTCTTGGTTATCCATGTACTAGGTATTCTTGAATCAGTTATGGAACAACGGAGATTGTTCGGTTGATTCATTAGTCTTCGATGACCGCTTGAATAGCTATCTTGGTGGGCGACAACACACTATGTCCAAACCAATGATGGATGTGGATATGGTATGTATTTTATTATATTTCACTGTCGTAATTAAAATATATAAGTTCTCACTTTTTGTTGGTTATTTGTCAATTTTATTGGTTTGGACATGATTAATTAACGTAGGTTTTAATTTGCAGTTGCTCATTCCTGTTAACTTGGATGGCGCGCATTGGGTATTAGCCCGGGTTGATTTTCGTAAAAATGAAATTTGGATTTATGACTCATTGCTGACATTTCAAGGTGACAAAAGATACAAGCTTAAATTCAAGCCACTTGAAGTTATTTTTCCCCGGTGGTTGGAATTTGTTGGCTTTTACAATATTCGGCCGGAGTTACGGAGTGCCGACCCTTGGAAACTTGTTGCAATTAAGAGCGTCCCACAACAACAGCCCGGAACTAGAGATTGCGGTGTTTTTTTATTATTGTTTACGATGTATTTAATGTTTGGGCTTAAATTAGAATTTAACAGTAGCCATGTGCAGTTTTTTAGAAAGAAAATTGCAGTTGACATATTTAGTGATGATATTATATTGTAAGTCGTTGAATTGAAGATTGAAATATGTTGTACTTTTTTTTATTTATAAACTTAAGTTTAATATTTAAATTCATGTTACAATTTATTTATATTGTTTGAGAATGATGGTTTGGTGGTGGTGTTGTTTAAAATAATATTTGGTTCAGGTCAAAATTAGCGCGCCGCCAATCAGGTCGGTATTTAGGAGAATGCGGAAGGCGGTGTTTGGTGCGAGAGGCGCGGCATGTCGCACCAAAGTTGGTGCGACATGGGCGGCGTGTCGCACCAATCTTTTCTGGGTTTTTTTTTCAAGTCTTGATTAAATTTATTTAATTTAATTTGTAAGTTTTGGTAGAACAGAATGTTTAAAATTCAATTTAATTTTTTTCAACAAGATTGCAGTTGATATATTTAATTTGATTAAATTAAAAATAATAACATAAAAAATTCATGACAAATAAGTGTTGAATACATAAAAAATACTAATAGTTTTAAGTAAGGAATACAATTAATTTTGACTTGATGCAATGAGATTCTTACATCGCTTACGATTATGTCCTAGTTCATTACACCGTCCGCATCTAACAGTCCGTCGAATAACGTCCTCACCAGCAGAGGGTATTCTGAGCTCTTTACGACGACCAGGTTGTGATGCCTCAACTGGTGGATTTACTTGCATCTGTTGAATTTCGTCTGGAACTTCCCAATCAGCCACATCACCAACCGGCTCCACTGGTTGTGCGTAAGCCATCACCAATGATTCTGTAGTGTAAAAGTCTGAACAAAGATTTATGAAATCCACTCGGATAGTTAGACACGCCGCAATTGCATGAGCACATACAAGCTGATCAAGCTGAAATACTCTGCAGGAGCAAGTTCTCTTTTGCAGGTCAACTAAACCTTCCTTAATGCCACCACCAACAACTTGAAATCGATGCGGAGACACCGGCCGAACGATCATTCTTTCAGCTGTAATTCTTCTTTCAGTGACTATTTCATCCGCCCATGTTGTTAGCGCGTACTCATTGATTCAGCTACAATTTTCCTATCATAAAACCATTGCTGCAACGTTTTCCTAAAGTAATCAATAAGATGAGTAACAGGAAATTTTCGCGGTTCTCTCATTAAAGAATTCACACTCTCTGCGATGTTGGTGGTAAGTATGCTATACCTCCTCCCTTCAAACTGAGACCTTGCCCAATTACATGTACCGACATTATTTTCTAAGTAATCAGCCGCACCCGAGTGGATCATCCACAAGCCTTCAAGTTGTCTTTTGAAATCTTCATGTCCATATGCTTTTCTTTGCATTAATAAAAGCAGCTCAAATTCATCCCAAAGAGCTTTTGACATCCTAAACCTTGCTTTAATGTTACCTTTGACATGGTAAAAGCAAATACCATGACTTGCATTGTGAAAAATTTTCAGAACGGCTCTCCTTATGGCAAGTGCATCGATCGAGATAATTACCAACTCAGTCTATCGCCAATCACTCCGTGTAACTTCATCATAAACCATTCCCAAGCATCATTATTTTTCAATCCATGATCCCAATGGCTAACGGGTATAATTGATTGTTACCATCCGCACATGTTGCTACAAACATACTTCCACGATATAACCCTTTAGATGAGTACCATCAACAAAGAATAACAAAGCCGAATGTACCGCATAAAACCCTTGATGGAAGATCCAAGTGCTACAAAGTAGTACAAAAATTACTATCTCCATCCCGCCGAGGTGAGTGATCGAACCTCATTCGCTTTACTCAATACGTGAGAGTATTTCGGGAGCAAGTTGTATGACTCTGCAGGTTGCCTCGAACAATTTCAAGACCAACTTCTCTCGGCCCGATATGCTTGTTGGTATGTTAACCGAATACCATATTGTTATTGCATATCTCGCTTCTTATGTCATTCGAGTATAAATTCTCTTGTCTTGAACATATTTATCTGCAATAATATGACCGACAACCCGGCTCCTTACTTGATGACGGCCATCAACCAATACCTCATTATGACAAGTGTGTATACTGTCAATTCTCCGCACCACCCAAGGAACATTTTGCTCATTCGAACTTCTAGTTGCTCGAATACGCCATCCACATGATTCCGAACAACAGTGAGCCTCGAAACGTGTCGTTGTAGACCGTGCAATCTTGAAATCAAACTTATCCCTAAAGCCAACCTTACGCAGTTGTAATATCAACTCATTCTTCTCAGCAAATAGTTTACCCACACTGATATCATCTGAGTCACAATTGCTAATAAAGCTTGGACCAACCGTGTTCAAGGTAAAATTGAGCAAGACTTGTGAGGGGATCAATTCTCCTTCTCGATCGAACCATTGGAGGAATAGATCTATTACCTCTGTTATTCACAGGAATATCATCATCACACTCATCCTCATGCTCAAATGACGGAATATTAGAAGGACCGGCTTCTCCACCATCACCTGTATTATTGAAATGACTGCCTCTCATACTATTACCAAGCTCTGCACAATCATTATTCACCTCTGTCTCAAAGATAAAAATCATCGTGTCCCGAAAGTCGTTGTTGTGATACGGAGAATGCCGCTGTTTCTAACGACGTCCTTAGTGGTAATATACCTTCTCCAACATCTTCTAATGTAATACCGTCGTTATTAATATTATCATAATTATCGTTGATTGGAGAGTAATATTGCTGCAGCGACATTGTCCTTGGCAACACCTCTTCTTCATTATCGACTGCATATTTGCTCCAAAAGAAGTTTCTGTTTCAACATGTGGCTCAATATTTTCACTCGGTACTCGAGGTGACGTAGTAACAAATATAAGTATGCATCCATAATTGGCCACATTAGATGCCATATATAACACAACTCTCACCATTTCATCATCACATATATCCATAGGCATTGCACATATACGATATGATGTATTACTAGACTTTAAAGTTGTCTTCATTGTAATACTATATTCATTAGGATTTAATTGTAACACCTCATAAACTCTCGATAAAAACTGATCAAACAAACAATTTTTTCCCACTAAAAAAGCTCTGTTTTGACCATTTACATACTCCATACTGCCATTTTCCGCCGTCTCCCACCAACCATCATAACACAATTCTAGCACAACTGAATCCATGAGGTCTGAAAAAAAAAATATTTATCCACTGTCAAAATTAATAAAAAATAAATAAAAAATACAATCAATCTATTTTTCCGTGCGTCTCGCACATTTGTAAGTGCGACAGGCTGCCCGTCACACCAAAAGGCAGAGTCGGTCACTCTGCCTTTTGGTGCGACGACGGGCCGCTCGTCGCACTGCAGCAGACAGCACTGTCGCACCAACTCGTCAGGCGACAGCGCCCATTTTTGCAGCAGAGGGTAAATTGCTCCGATGAAATTATTTTTAAATATTAAAAAATAACTCGTATTACTCACCGATATCGATTAATGTTGAATCTGGATGGATTATAATTGGATTCCCGTCGGCGTTTGCCGTTGTCTTTAAACGTCCAGATTGCTGATAATTTGTAAAGCTGCTTTTGGTTTGAGACTGAGAAGGAAGAAAAGTTTTTTTATTCGTCAATAAGGGTAATTTGGGGAGAACAGCGTGCGTTTGGCTAATGTTGATACAAAAAAATTTGTGTGGTTAAAATGAAAATAGTCTAAAATTTTGTAGTTATTTTTGTAAATTTCCCATATATAACATTTCAATTAATGCATATGACAAATGGTTTTAGTTAATTCAAATGTCCCAAAACCTAGATTTATAAAAATATATGTCATGTGAGTTTAATGAATTATATAAATGTCCCTACCCTTCGTTTCGTAGAAACATTGCATTTTGTGACATCACCCTTAACATTTATTTATAGTTAGCGTATGATTAGTTGTCTCTCATTTTAGCATCTTGTAAATCCTGGCATTTTCAGTGACAATTTTCATCTTTCTGGCCCGAGAAAAAAGCATTGCCTCCACGCAGGATCGAACTACGGACCTTCAGTTTACAAGACTGACGCTCTACCACTGAGCTATAGAGGCATGACTGCTGGGTTCAACCAATAAGCAACTATTGGATAATAGAAATGCTATTTGCACAATCACTGCACACAAAATTAAACAATTGGGAAACTAGAACGGTAGCTCCTCGTTATATTTTTCTCCGCAGTTAAAAAACTAATCAAAGCATGCGGAAAAGATTACATTATATGACACGAAGGAAGACGAATATCAAGAGCGGTAAAGTGACCGAGAAACGTAACCAGCTGAAAAATGTTAAAAGGGATTGGAGTGTCAATTTTTTTTTTTTGCTTAGCTCTCTCTGCCTCTCTGCAACTCTGATCAAAAGGCCCAAAGGCCATTGCAAATTTCAAAATAAAATAAGATGCAGTACTTGGATTCCTTCTTCGTCTTGGAACTCTTAAAAGTCCCCACTTAAGTCACTTTTGATATAAGTGACAATTCATTTACATCAAAGCATGAGCAAATGCTTCAGCATACATACATACATACATACATACATACATACATACATATATATATATATATATATATATATATGGTCATGACTACCATGCACTGCGCCAGGTGAAACCATCAACGGCTTTTGGCTTGAATTTGGATCTAACGCAGTAAAACAAATTTTTGCGTTAGATCCAGTAGTTGTTAGCTCTGAGGGTATCACTGTACAGACAGAATGACCCATATATATATATATATATATATAGATATATATATATATATATATATATATATATATATATATATATATCAAAAGTGACTTAAGTGACTTATATGTTATGTAACTTACACGACTCACATAAATAGTGAGTGGCCCTCATATCACCCACTGTTTATGTGAGTTTATGTGAGTGTAAGTTATATGTAATTTAAAGAGATGTATATGTATATATATATATCTTCATGATCACAAATCTTTCTTTCGTGATAGATCATTTTGTTGGAATATGATAAAAAAAATACATGAAATTGTATAGAATGAAGCCTATAATCTAGTGGTTAATACTAATGAACATTTTATCTACAATTCAAACGTGCAAAAATTAGAAGAAAAAAAAAATGCAAGCAAGTTAGAAATTAGGTTATTGCAGTCAAAAACATATTTTATGAGTTAAAATGCCACACACGACTGTAGGATTTTCTGCAATTGGCATGTGTTAGTTAAATATTATAACAAAAATATCGATCATTAGAGGCAAAATTAATGATAATGATTAAGGTTGATTGATCGTGATCTCTTTGGTCGAGGACCCCGTGTTTTATGGAGTCCCTTTTTCAGCTCCCCGCCATTGAGCGTCTCACCTACCACTTTCTTTTTTCAATTAATCCAATTAAAAACCATTATTTTTCTGACATTAATACCTGCTTAAGCTGATTAATTAACACAAAGCTTCTAGCATAATTAGCATGGAGACCATAACACCCTTTACTGCAAAAGCATTGCTAATACATTTTATTCTGCTGACTGATAAATTCTACAGTAGTTCAAAAATTTTATGTTAACTATACAATAAATAAATAATATTATGATATATATATATATTTATATATATTTATTTATTTTAAAAAATTATTATACAAGTTATGGTTATAAAAAATTTAATTATGCATATTAGACATACATTAATTAATATATGATCTCTAATATATTTTAAAACTTCTCTTATTGATGGTAAAAAACTATATATATAATTTATTGAGATCACTCAATGCAAATAACCTGGGTAAATGGTCAATTTTGTTAATTAATTAATTTAGTTTTTTTTCTTTTGAATTAGATTGACCATAAAAATAAATTTGTTGCGATATTTTTGGCACGCCACTCATCATAGTAAAGGTCACGCACACGTCACGCGTGGGGAACCTGCTTAACCCACACGTGGGCCAATCTTAACATTGTGTCGGGTCTGTCATTTGTCCACGTGTTTTACATCAATTTGCTAGATATCGAGTGTCCCCCATGGGTAGCTTTAATCATTATCTGTTGAAACTTTGGTCCGAGTACTGTCACTGCCACACTGCCCCTTTGCATGCATGCCGCTTAAAAGGGCAAAAATGTAAATTGGTGATTTTTTTCTAATTTTTTGGTCATAAATATAATAATACCTAGGCTGTGACTCCGTAATTCTAAAGATATTGTTCTCGCTGCTTAAAGTGTTGTCAAATACTTAAATTTTATTAGCTTTCTTATTATTTGTAAATACCAAAACTATAAGATACATATTATCCGTTTAAAAGTGATTTTAAATAGTTAAAAGTTAATTTTAATATTTGTTAATTTTTTTTATAACTCACTTTTAACTTATATTACACTTACTTTAGATTTTGAAAAGTAAAGAAACAGTAACTTTTCAAAATCTAATTTAAAGAATCATTTTTATAATACAATTTTATATATATCATCAAATATATTAAAAAAACTAAAATTATCATTATAAATTAGGAAATAAAATTATTAATTTTAAAGAAATTATTATTGTTATCAATTATATTAAGATAACAAAATAAAAAATAAAATTAATAATATAAAATATCTATTTTAGTTTTCAATTATTTTATGTACATTTTATAAATGTTTAAATAAATTTTATTTAATATTATAGCTAATTCATTCATTTAAATTATTATATCAGTTTAGTAAAATTTATATATACATTATTTTTAAGACTCATAGTACTTTTAAAAATAAATTTTATCAAACGTTTAATTGATTCTTTTTATAATTAATTATTTTTACAACATAATTAATAATAATTATTTTAAAAATTATATAACACTACCAAACCGGCCAAAACATTGTAAATTATTTGGACAAATTTGTGGTTAAAAATACAAATTTACCCCTCCGGTCGGTGTCTCGGTGACATTGGGAGAGTGACATGAATATTTTTGAAACAAAATCTAAGTCTCATGTAAAACGCGTATATGGAATCTTCCCGAGCTATGAAGTGTTAAATTACCTTTACAACCTTCGGTTCAGTTACTGAAACTAGTCTTTCCAAGACTCTGCAGGGTTGTAAGCTTTTTGGCCTTTTGACTGCAGACAGAAACCGTTACTCGCGTCAGGTTTTCTTATGGTCCAACCGAATATTTTTGTGAATTGACCAAATTGCCCTCCAACCCTTAACCGTGGTTAAATATTCCCCTCGGTTGAGTAAAAAGAATACGCATGCGGTGCTTTCGAATTTTAACTATTAGTTGCTTTTGCTTATAAGCTATAATAAGCATCTACATCTTAAAATTGCATTATATATATATATATATATATATATATATATATATATATATATATATATATATATATATTCGAAAAATCAGAACAAACATAGATAGAGATTGATTGAGATATAGGCATGCAATTCGCAAGAGGGACCCTACTATAGTGAATTATTAAAGTTTGCTTTGGGTCAAGGGAAAAAAATTCCGTTAAGATATTTTTTACATATTTTATTATTAAATAAAAATATTATGGCATAAAATCTGATGGACGGTTTCTTTAAAAAATAATGAAGATAAGTTAAATTCATATGAAAAATGAAAATTGTGCGAAGAAATTTTTATTAAACATTTCTTAAAATCGGTTAAATTTATTTTAGTCGATTTTAATTTTTTTTTTTTAATGTAAGCCCATTTTTTATGGCTCACGGACCACATGACATGACAATAGAGCTTCAAAGTTAAAACACAATCAATAAAGTATCAAAATTAAGCAAGTAATCCTAGCTAATCACATTTACAAAATAAGCAACCCCAGCTTTAAGCCTATAATTGAGGTTTATTAATTACTTTCGTTCCAAAACCTTAACAAAGCAAACTCTGGAAAGCACAAATTTAGGCCCCCCATCAGTCACCCACCCAACAACAACCAGAGGGGCAAAACAGTAATCTGCACATCCAAATGAGCCTTTATTAAACACCTTTGCACTTTCCACTCTCCCTCCAGTTCTCCTTAAACCTCTTCTTTCTTTTTCTTTTTCTTTTCTTTTTTTTTTCTAACTCTCTAAAAAAGAAGAAGAAAAAAAAAATGGAAAAAAGAAAAATGGAAATCTTTATCTTGAGCACCAAAAATAATAAAATCTTATGGACAAGTTTCTTGATTTTGCTCTTATCACCAATTGCTTTCTCATCTTCAATCCACGATCTCCTTAAGGCGAGAGGGTTACCCGCAGGCCTGTTGCCGAAGGAAGTGAAGTCCTACGCTTTGTATGAGAATGGGACGCTGGAGGTTGAGCTCCAAGGGCCGTGCTTCACAAAATACGAGAACAGGGTCTTTTTTGAGAGCGTGTTTAGGGCAAATCTCAGCTACGGCAGCCTCACCGGAGTTGAGGGCTTGTCGCAAGAAGAGCTCTTCATTTGGCTCCCCGTGAAAGACATAATTGTTGACGATCCAACTTCCGGCCTCATTTTGTTTGATATTGTCGTCGCTCACAAAGAACTCTCTTTGTCTCTCTTTGAAGATCCTCCTGACTGTAAACCCCAAGGTATGTGTCAAGTCTCCACATTTTGATTTTTTTTTTCACATAATTTGCTTTTTTTTTAATTTTATATCTGGGTTTTTTTTTAAAAAAAAAATTTGCATGATCAGTTTGTGAAATGGGATTTAATGCAATATTTGGTGATGCCTTGTAATTATTTCCAGTTTCATGGCAAATTCCTGGGCTGTTTCTTTGCTTTGTCTTTTTGTTTGTTTATCTAACAAACTTAAAAACCACAAAAATGTTAATTATTATTTTCATTTTTTTTTTAAAGAAAGATATTTTTTTTTACCTTTATTTTGGCTTCATTTATTGTATTATCTGAGGAAATTTATGTTTGTGAACTTATGTTAAAAGTGAAATATCATGTGCAATTGCAGGAGAGTTGAAGAATCATGTGAGGAAGGAGAAAGGATTTGTTGAGGCAATGAGATGAAAAAAAAAAAAAAGATGTCAATTCCTGTGACAACTTTTGTCTTTTCTCTTATGTAACCCATCGTTAGCTTTTACTAATTATAGTTAATAAGTAGGTCTCTGTTTTTGCATTTGCCTTTCTTTCTTTCTTTCTTTTTTTTTTTTTTGGGGTTTTTTCTTCCTTCAAATATTTGAAGTTGCTTGGCAGAATTTGTAAAGTTGAAAAATTCTGGAATCATATGCTCTAATCAATTCTGACTTTCTCCTGCATAATTATCCCTTTTGTTTTTTTGTCTCATAAAACATAAAAAGAGTAGATTAAAACCGAAGCAATGAATCCACTCTCTTAATTTTTGTAATGTTTTGAAAAATCCAATCCAGTCCTCTCAAATCATTCAAGATAAATTCCGATCAGTTCGTTTCAAAATTTTAAATTCGATTCGATAGGCTTTTAGCTGGATTTTTGTTCTTTTATATGAATTGGGTTGGATTAGATAAGATGGTAAAGTTTACAAACTAATTGAAATGTTTAAACCAAATCAAAATTTGAAACAAACAATTCATTAGTTTTGAGCTGACTTTGCGGACTGTGGCCGGGGGAATTTTATAATTAAAAGGCCGAAAAAGCCTCTCTTCACGGGCCAATAATGTGCCCATACAGACAAAAGTTTTCTTCACTTTTTTTATCAGATTCTTTTAGATTTTTTTTTTTTAATCTTTCTTGGCAACATAAAAATATTTTCATACGTTTACTATTAAATTTACTTTTATTTATTTTACGCGGGAGTCGTGGGCCAGAGCTGGGCCCTCCGGATTAATGCATGGTTGCTGAGTGGACCCACGCGGTCACAAGGGTCCGGGCCAATCATGCTGTTGTCACGTTTTTGTTGCTTTGCTCATTAGTGTGCTTTGGCATTTGGCAATTTCACAAATAATATTATTCATCCATTTTCATATATCTTTACACTAATTTGATTATGGAATCAGGGCAAGTTCAAGAATATAAACAATCTCTGGTAGAATTGATGCTTTTCTTATATTTATTTAAGGTGTTTTTAATTGTTCTTTTCATTAGTGATAACATTTTTTTGATTCGTTTAAAATGTAATTTCGATCTATCTAAGTCAAACGGTTCCATTTAAGTTTTTTTTAAATGATTTTGATGGATGGTTCTTATGTGTGTACTGGAAATTTGACTCAATAAATTAGTTGAGAAGGTTGACTCTTATTCAAGATTAGATGAAGGTAAATTTAAATTGCTTCAATTTAATAGGTGACTCATATTTGTCAAAATAACAGATCTTATCAATTTGCAGAAGACAAAACAAAAGAATACTAATTTGCATTTTCATTTGAATAGGGAAACTTCTGTTGGACCTCTCCGCAGGCGGCCTATTTGTCCTTTCATCTTTATTGCTTAGTAAAATGTCGGATTCCGGTGTCAGTTTCAATTAGTTGTGGACAAGTCCAAAGCTCGCATACACAGACACACACATACACACACCCCAATATGATTAACGATTCCGAATTTTATTAGAGTTTAAAAAAATTATTAAATTATATGATTTAATATTATAATGATAAAAATATTAAATTATATGGTTTAATAAGTTTTATGTTTCGTTATTAAACCACACAGTTTAATAATTTTTAAAAATTTTAACGAATTCAAGATTTTGTAGATTAACGAACACACACACGCAGGTGTGTATAGAAGAATGAATGAATAAATAAATAAATAAACTTTAAAAAAAATTGCGAAGAAAAGGGGGTTCTTGTCATTTGCATTTGACTGCTACAGCTAAGTTTAGAAGGACCACCTAATTATCTAACATTATTGGGTACAATTGTATAATCGGATCTGTTGAATTAATTATTAAATAAAATTTAGATTACTAAAGTCGGGTGACAGAGCAGAACAGTTCATCTACCCGGAAAGTCGTCTCAAGTTTTCAATTCATATTTCTAACTAATATAAAGATTTTTTTTTTTTTGGCATTTCAAAACAAAAAACAAAAAAAAAAAAAAGTTGTTTAGGTAAACTTTTACACATTTTATTAAATAGTAATGGTATAATTAGTTGGAATCATTATCCCAGCAGCTGGCGGTGGGCAGTAAAGGGACTTGCCCACGTCTAATTTGGGCTCGTGTGTAAACAGTTGAAGCCCACATTTAGGTATGGGCTGTACTCAGAGCTTTTACGTATGATTTATAAGTACGAAGAACGATGCATTTCCACCCAAGAGTTTATGTCAGCGTACTGACATTTGACCATCAAATTTTGTTGCAAGCCCTTACTTTTCAATTTATATTATTACTTTTCATAATTATTCATATTGAACAATAAAAAATTTTTATTTATTTTATTTTATTCACTCTCGACCTCCTTCTCTCTCTAATATTAATTAACAAAGTGAGGGGTAATAAGATAAATTGGAGAAGTAAAATATCACTGCTCCTTATTTTATTAGATCTCCTTTTGACATGAACGACATCATTTAATCTCACTTAACGAGTTATTAAAAATTTCATTGAGTCAGTTGGATTAAAACGAAATCTAATCACGTTGGCTTTGTCTGATATCAGAACGATATCTAGTGTTATTTACCCTATCAATTCTGCTTTTGTTTCCCTGCTCCGTCACTATGAAACTATGAATTTTGATTTGTTAGAGAAGCGCCACAAAGATCCATTTTTCACCCTTCTATACTAGTTATATCAACACTACTAAAGATCCCAAATTTTGAAGTTCAACTTGAGTCTTATCAGTCAATTACAGTGAACATCAACTTGCTCAACCCATGAAACCAACCCAAGCCATATGATTTTTTGTAATTTGATTTGGGTTGGTAAAATATATGGGTTGGGTTAGGTTGAAAATTTTTAACCCAACCTTCACACACACACACACAAATTGATAATTTATATAAAAATAAAAAAACAAAATATAAATATAAAAGGATAAGAAAGTCTCTCACAACTATCGCAACTTTGTCAATTACAGTAACCCTAACGCAAATTCATTCGTTTTGAATTGCAGCCAAGCCGCAAAGGTTCTTTCTTCTTTCTAATTTACCAATTGAATTTTGTTTTGAAACAAATTGGTCAACTTTATTGTTAAGAATTGAATTGGTTTAAATTATTAGGTGCCCTATAATATTTTTTTATGAAATAAATTGGTAAATTTTTGGTTGTGAAGGTGTCAAGAACAATTTCACCAAACCGAATCTTCAAATTTCACATTATATTTCATTTCAAAATTCCACGACAGTCACGGGTACTTAAAAAAGTAGGTGACGTGAAACTGGGTTCTTTCGTGTTGGCCATTTGGATGAATGTTTTCCATGCTTAGATTAGCAGTTTATGACTAGAGGAAGGGATTTCGGAACCAATATTCTGCAATTTTCACATAAAATAGGAGGAAAAAGAAATCGTGATTGATATTTCTTTTTCATTCTATTGAAACAAGTTTTGCTAATATTTATATGAATTTAGTTATTTGGTATGAATTTTTTTAATGGAAAAAAACTGTGGATAATTTTGGAATATTTTAGAGTGTGCTGAGTAAATATTTAAAATTTAAATTAAACAAATGGGCGTTTCAAGTAAAATGGTGTTCATCACTCGGCTTTTGGAAAAAATATGTTAGGCTTTTAACTTATGGCCGCCACCATTTCCTTTCCTTTTCATCTCCCAATTTCATCAATTCATAGCCACCACCATTTTCTCTCATTTTCATCTCCCAAATTCATCAATTTAAATCATTATCATTATCAAATTGTCATCAATCATCATCAGAGGCTTGAATCTCTAAGTAATTCATGACAAGCTGGCAATCACAAAATTTAGGTTTTGTTTTGCACTTTTGCTGTACTGTTTTATTATATTCTTTGATCAATTTTTTCCCTTTGATTTGAATATTATTCGTATTTTTATATTGAAGCAAATCGGCGATGGAACCCTACCTTCGGTTTTCTACTCGGAAACAAGCCCATAAATGGTGCCCATCCGGGTTCAAAACGTAGATCCCGGGAACCGAAAATTTATGCCGGTTCAACCCGATCCACACCTAGAGTCCAAAAATCAAGTTTATTTCCGGATTCGGTACAACAAATTCTCATCCGAGTCCAAAACCGGACCCAAATTTTGCCATCCATAGTTTGAGGCATATTCCTTTAGACTATTTGGTATATTTACTTTTAACCAATCAGATTTTATCTCACCCTGTGACTGTCTAACGTAAAATCCAACTACGAGAAGAGTACAATAGTCTTTTCATAGAAATCGACTTGAGAGTTCTAAAGGATCGCTTGTTCGGGATATACTCGAAGCAAAAGGGACACAATTGTGTAAGGATAAGACAAAAAAGAAAAAGACTACTGCACGTCAGATATTGAAGGGCATTATTATAATTTCACTGACAATCCAAACATGTCCGAAACGCTCATACACGTCCAGATACATTTTCAACGCTTATACACGTCCAGATACATTCTCAAAGTCAAACCTCAGTGAAGGTATCCAAAAATTTACCCCAACCACCACAAACCAAAAGAAACTCCAAAAGATCTGCCTCTTCTGGTCCGGTGGAATTCCCTCCTTGTCCTGGATCTTAGCCTTGACATTGTCGATTGTGTCAGAGCTTCCGACCTTCAAATTTATGTTTTGCCGGTCAGGGTTTTCACAAAAATCTGCATGCCACCCCTGAGACGGCGGACCAAATGAAGGGTTGACTCGTGGATGTTGTAGTCTGCAAGTGTGCGACCATCCTCAAGTCGTTTTCCAGCAAAGATGAACCTCTGCTGGTCTGGTGGGATCCCTTCCTTGTCCTCGATCTGTTGGACCGAAGAAACACCATATCAGAATATATCCATACAAGCAATCAAACCAAACAAACAATATTAATTATAATCATTATTACCTTGACAGAGAGGTTAGCAGGCCTCTCATGGAAGAAAAATCCCACCTACAGATAAAGAGAGAGAAAAAAATAGGCGAAGCGAAGAGAGACGGTGGGTGGAGAGAAAGAGAGAGAAAAAATTCTCTCTCTTTCTCTCATCTTTTATCTGCGCCGAGCGCTACCCTTATGAGATGAACCTTATGAGATGAAGAAAGAAATGTTTAGGCCCTTGTGGGGTTGAAGGAGGAGCTCCCCTTCACTTTTATAGTCGCGATTGCCCAAATTCCATCCAACACAATGATGCCACGTCTTTAATATTTCGTGCCCTTGTGGTGAAAATTCTGAACACTGGCTGGTCTTCGTGGTGACGGCGGGCAGGAAGAAAAATATGGACTTTAGGGTTTTAATAGTTTTTATCCTTGAAGTTTCTATAATTTCGTAGTTTTATTTTTGCGTACGTAAGTTTTATTTTTATGTATTTAAGTTTAAAAATAATTTTGAGATTAATGAATTTTAGTTTTAGTTCCAATTAAACATTAGGTATAATGGATTAAAATACATTAATAAAGTTTAATACATTAAATTTATTTTTGGTCTAAAAATTTTATTTAAATAAAAGAATTATTCATTTATTTTCTTTCAAAATTAAATTTTGACCAATAATAAATTTTCTATTTGTAAATTTGTGGACTATTTTTAATGATTTAAAGTTATTTCTAAAAATATTAAATAAGTTATTCTGAAAAGAAAATCTGTGAAAATTTAAAGATTCATATAATGACATTTCTGATAATAAAGTCCACAATTTTTTTTTCAATGTGTAATTTTAAGTTTTTGACCTGAATGGAAGTGAAAACTATGGTAATGTAATTGAATTAATAGATAAATATTACTATATTATAAGAATCACTATGGCAATGTGATTGAATTAATCATAAATAAATATAGTGATTTAGGAATAAGAGAGAAATTTTGCAATCACAAAAAATATATATATATAAAATTGAGAATTCTTGATTAGGTTGATAATCCATATGTTGATAATTTATGACAATTTCCAATAAAGTATCATTGAGATTTAATGATAAAGCCAAAAAAAATTAAAGTTTAGAATTCTTAATCAAGCTACTCACTTCAATAATATCATGCTATGTTAGTTTAATGGTATAAGTCATGATTATTTTTTTAATATTCTAGTATCTATTTTTTTTTTTGTAACATAGAAAGTAAAATGCATTGCAGTAGTCCAAATTCATAACTCCTACAGCACCTAGTCCACACACAATACACTATTCAATCAAATAACCATAGTCCATTACAACAAATAATCAGTTAAATTATTTTATCATATTGATGTGCTAGGAGGAAAAATTGTGCGAACAAAATATCAATAAAGGATATTTCCTACTCTATATATAAACAATAAATTCAATTTTTATTTGAGATGGCTCTTAACTATTTTAACATACCCTCCACATTAAAATTGGATTTATTAATTAATATATTAATTAAATTACTGCAGTGATCGATTTGCAGATAACAAAAATTAAACCTCATGACCACTTTATATGGGGTAGAGCATGGAAACACAACTCAAACAAAAAATTGGAAAGGGAAAATAAATTCCATGGCAGAGAAAGAGGGAAGTTGGACTCAGATTTGCAGCAAGTTTTCCTCAATTGAAGCAATTAAATTATAAGCTTATAATTTAAATGAGAGTTTACCAGCCATCACCCACTTGACAATTAATTAATGGACTTTGCTAGCTTACAGAATCTGTAAGCTACAGACTGGCAGCATCAGCCGTTGGATGTGGAGTGAGAAATTAAACAACAGAAAATGGGATGGTGGGATGGTGGAAGATGTTAGTTACAGAGGCTGCACCGTATACAGGTCCTTAATTCATTATTTAAATTCGTCCTTTCTTTTTCCTTATTAAAAAATTAATTTATTATCCGAATTATGACCATCGGTGCGATTTTGATCTTATGATTTAAGGGCGCGCTGCAATATATGCATGTATGGGATACATGCATGCAATAAAAAAATGGAAAAAAAACATACCGATTGTTTGGCTGCCACAAACATAAAAAAAATAAATAATAACCGGGAGCCACCAGTTGATCCTTAACGTAATTAAATAATAACAAATAATATTATATTTAAAGAAAACAAATAAAATAATAATAAAATAATTATTATTTTAGTATTATTTTAGGTCACATAATAATAAAAAAATAAGTTCCAAATTTAATGATGTTAATTTCAAGATCAAAGACAGTAGTTTCATATTTATTGGTGCAATATTGGTAAGATTTTAATGATTAAAAGTTAATGATATAATGTTTCATGTTTATTGTCTTAAGTTTCAAGTTGAGTTGGATTCAAGTTTAATGGTTATTGTTACAAAATTAATAGTAGATATTTCATATTTGTTGGTCCACGACATGAAAAGCTCTTGGGATTACAAGTTAATAATCACATGTTTCATGTATATTGGCTCAAGTTTCAATTTAATTTGGTTCCAAATTTAATGATCCTAATTTCAAGAATAATGGTAGTTGTCTCATATTTAATTGTCCATATTTTATATAACCATCAGGGTTGCATGTTAATAACCCAATGTTTCATATCTATTGACGTAAGTTTTAAGTTGCTTTGACTTCAAGTTTAATGGTTCCTGTTTCAAAATTAATAGTAGATGTCAATTTGCAAGTACAAAAAATAATGCATTTCGACCCAAGAATTTATTTTAGCGTGCTGATATTTGACCACCAAATTATCTTACAAGCCTTTACTTTTCAATTTATCTTATTATTTTTCATAATTATCCATATTGAACAATAAATTTTTTTTATTTTATTTATTCACTCTCTACCTCCTCTCTCTCTCTCTCTCTCTAATATTAATTAACAAAGTGAGGGATAGTAAGATAAATTGAAGGGGTAAAATATCACAGCTCCTTATTTTATTAGATCTCCTTTTGACATGAACGGGCATCATTTAATCTTGTTTAACGAGTTATTAAAAATCTCATTGAGTCATTTGGATTAAAAAAAGATTTAATCACTCTTAAAAAAAAAAAAGCTAATCGCATTGGCTTGGTTTGGTACTACAACAATATCTAGTGTTATCTATCCTATCAATTCCGCTGCTTCCCCGCTCCATACCTATGAAACTATGAATTTTGATTTTTTAGAAAAGCACCACAAAGATCCATTTTGCACCCTTCTATACTAATTATATCAACACTACTAAGAATCCCAAAATTTGAATTTTAACTTGAGTTTTAATTGACATGTCATTCAACCAAGGTGGGCATCAACTTGTCCAACCCATAAAATCGACCTAACCCGTATGATTTTTTGCAGTTTAGTTTGGGTTGGTAAAATATACAGGTTAAATTAGATTAATTAACTCAATCTGTGTGTATACCATGTGTATATGTACATATATATACACACACACACAAAATGATATTTTATATAAAAATTAACAAAATATATAAATATAAAAGGATAAGAAAGCCTCTCACAACAATCGCAACTTTGTCAATTACGGAAACCCTAAGGCAAATTCCTTTGGTTCAAAATATAGCCGCTCACACATAACACATCAAAACATCACAACGTGCAAACCTTTTTGAATTGCAGTCCAACTGCAAAGGTTCTTACTTCCTTCTAATTTACTAATTGATTTTTGTTTTGAAACAAATTGGTCAACATTATTGTTAAGAATTGATTTGGATTAAATTATTAGGTCCTCTATAATAATTTTTTAATGAAATAAATTGGTCAATTTTTGGTTGTTAAGGTGTCAAGAACAAGCTCAATCGGATTAGCATAAATATAATAATTATTAGGGTGCTTATGATGCTGTAAGTTTTTTACGACATCAATAATGTTTTAATTGTGTACTATTAGATTTAATCAATGGTATACAATATTTGTAGTAAAAAATAATTTAAAAATAATGGTAAACAGTTTGTTAACCGTTTAAGGGTGGGGAATTTTGTAAAATAACTATGACTACCCTTAGAGTTTGAAGTAATTTCAATTAAATAGCATATTTTATTTAAAAATTACTTTTCAACTCTCCTTTAAATTTGAAATGTTATAATATTTTTTAAATAAATCTTCCAAAATCTATTACCATTAAGTATAAAATATAATATCAATTAGGTTATTTAACACAAATCCAATAAATAAGTTGCAATTACAAAATTTATATATGATATAACACTAATAAATAACACAATTAAGTACATATACTTAAGTAAATGTCATAGTTACATCAATAAACTAATTAGTGAGATTAGTTGTAACATTAAAAAATACTTGATCACACATATTTTAATAAAATTTAATATATTAAAATACTCATTATTTTATATAATATTAAAAACTATTGTATAATTGATCATAATATATATATAATTTTTAACACCCATTTAACATATTCTCTGAAATTTTTGTTTATCTTACAATTAATATCTTACATGGTAGGAATTTTAAGTTTTACAAACCTATATATTTTCAATTTATTTCAAATATCACTTTGTTAATTTCATAAAAGCTAAATCTAATATACATTCCTAATGAGCTTTAGTTTATGAATCATGAAGGATTATTTTATTGATATTCTTTGATAGTAATTATAAATTTTTTAATTAATAGTGACAATAAATAAAATATTACATCAAATAATATTTAATGGACAAAATGAGAAAAAAATCATTGTATGTTTTTATATTTCCATTATAAAGACATGGTTTGGGATATTTTAACTTAAAATTTCTAATGGTCGATATTGAAAATCAAAACAACATTTTATAATGTTATATCCTCCACCATTGAATTGCATGAAATAAATAGTTTAATTTTTTTGTTAAAATTTTAATCAAAATATTTCTCACTCTATAGTTATATAGACATATATATTTTTCAATAATTATTGGTGAATAAAATATTTCTCATTTGTTGTGACTCATATAGTATTATTAATAAAACATATATAAGATAGTTTATTGCAATGCCTTCTATTATCATTATTGTTTAAGTATTAATGGTTTGTAATTAAATTTATATAATATAAATTATTATAAGACTTTATGTAATATCTTTATATAAAGTATTGTTGAAATAACATTACTTGTTAATTAGATTTATTTTAATGCTATTAAATATATTTCTAATAATAAATGCAAAAGTAAAAAAAAAGTAAAATGGTAAAGTAAGAGAATTAATACATAATAATTTTAATTCCAAATTATTTGTATTTCTTTCATTTTTTCATGATTTAAAATATTTATCAATTGATTAGATAAAAATAATTTAAAGTATGAAGAAATATCACAACTTGTAGATTACTTGTTACATAATTACTTATCCATTAAAATTAAATTAAGGGTGAATATTCTAATATTAAATCCAATGATCCCATTATTGAATGTGAGATTTTTATCCATTATAATATAATTTTTTTATCAACTAATTAAAAAATATATATATTTACTTGCAACCTAAAGATTACCTGTTATGATTTAAATAGTTAATTTTTTATTCACTATATCAAATGAATGGTAGAGATGAAAACAATTAAATCCAAAAGTCTACAACAATCTCATTATTAATGTTGTAAAAACTCATACAATATTATAGAGAAATCCTAAACAAAAAGTTCAGAAAATAATTATGTTAAATGGGTGTTAAAAATAATATATACTTTATGATCATTATATAACAGTCCTTAATATTATATAAAATAATGAGTATTTAATATATGATATTAAATTTTATTAAAACATGTGCGGTCAAGTATTTTTTAGGTTACATGCAATCTCACCAATGAGTTTATTGATGTAACTATGACATTTACTTAAGTATATGTACTTAGTTGTGTTATTTATTAGTGTTATATCATATATAAATTTTACAATTGCAACTAATTTATTTGATTTATGTTTAAATAACCTACTTGATATTATATTTTATACTTAATGGTAACTGATTTTGGAAGATTTATTTAAAAAAGATTATCATATTATAAGTTTAAAGGAGGGTTAAAAAGTAATTTTAAATAAACTAGGTCATTTAAGTGAAATTACTTCAAATTATAAGGGTGGTCACAATTATTTTACAAAAATTCTCCAACACTTCATCGATTAACAAACTGTTTACCATTATTTTTAAATTATTTAGTTTTTTTTTCTTTAGTACTAATATTGTATACTATTGACTAAATCCAATATACACAATTAAAACATTATTGATGCTGTAAAAAAATTACAACATCATAGAGAAACCATAATTGTTATTATTATTATCTTTGGGAAAAGTTTTTTGACAAACATCGGGTGAGCATTATTCTGTAGCAATATTTTCAACTAACTATAAAAGGCCTTTTTCAAGAGTTCAAACCAATCAACCCAATCCGACCAAACCTACAGTTGGGTTGAGATATATAATAGATTAAGGTAGCGTTTTTTTTTTTATCTGAAATCTAAATGAGTCTGAATTTTTCTAAAGTCTGAATGGGTCTGAATACGAAAATCTGAATGACATGTTTGTTTTTCTTTTTTAAATATCTGAATTTAAGTGGCATTTTGTTTGTTTTTACAATAAAAAACATCTTAAATTTGGTTATTTGACATTTATGTCCTTATAAATTAAAACAAAAAAGGAGGATTATATTTTATAATTTAGGAAATAAATTATTTTACAGAGATATTTTTGGAATATAATATTTAGTTGTCATTCAGACCTTTTTTCATTCAGATAAAAGTCACAAAAGTTTACTTTTTCTATTCAGACATAAATGTCTGAAAATCAGACATAAGTTCCAAAAAACAAACAAACAAATTTTAAAAAATGACTGAAATTAACAAAATTTCAGATTTCAGACATTTAACAAACAATCTCTAAGTTGGGTTGAATTTTTTGAACTCGTACTATACATAAATTAAGTTGAGTTGTATACCTATCTGACCTAACCCGATCCGCGTCCACCCCTACATTCAACGATTGAATGAATGGTGCAATATTAATTTTAAAGGAAAATCGATTAGGGTGGGCTTGAGAAATCAAGCATGGCCCACTTTTAATAGCACTATTCCTAATGTGGGTGGTACTATGTGTTTAGGGTGTATTTGGTTATAATATTGGGAAATTTACAAAAATAACCATAAAATTTTTGTTATTTTCATAGTTAACCCTCTAAACTTTTTTCTATCAACATTAGCCAAATACAAACTTTTCTTCCTATATTATCCTTCTTTACAAACCAAACGCAACTTTCTTTCTCCTATTTTCTCACACCAAACGCAGTTTTGCACTCTTGAATCATCACCGGCAACGGCAAAAGGCAACTTTAAATGTCGGCAACGAACGGTAAAAATTAAATTTGATCATAATTCATCTGGATCCAACACCAATTTAGATTACTGAATGATAAATTTGCGAATTTCAGTTCGAAAATCAGTTTTTAGTGAAACAGGCCAAGTGCGACAGGTGTCTGTCGCACTTAGTCTAGTGCGACAGGCACTTGTCGCACAAGGCCAAGTGCGACAGGCACCTGTCGCACAAGGCCATGTGCGATGGCCAGTGCAACTGTGCACTGTCAGCGAGACCAAGTGCGACAGGCACCTGTCGCACAAAGCTTCGTGCGACAAGCGCGTCTTGTTCGAGCGACATACCGAAATCACTCCTCCACCCCCAAGGTAATTTTTTCACCCATGTACCACACCAACCACTCAACATCACAAAATTCATTCAATATTCACTTACCGTCACAAACACAACACAAAAAATATAATATAAAACAAGAATCAGAATTAAAAATTTAGAGTTTTTAACCTAAAATTTAATTTTAACTATTGACCGGATTTAAGTAAGTGTTGGCTGTCGATAATGACTCCGGAAAGCCGCTGGCGACGAGTGAACAAGTTGGGAGTGAATTTGGCGGGGAGAGAGAGAGAGAGAGAGAGAGAGAGAGAGAGAGAGAGAGAGAGAGGGGAAGAAGGGGAAGGAGAGGAAGGAGAGGGAGAGTTATGAGAGGGGTATTTTCGGTAGTAGGGATGATTATTGGCTAATGTTGATAGGAAAAAAGTTGAGGGGTTAGTTGTGAAAATAATAAATATTTTTTGGTTATTTGTGTAAATTTCCCTATAATATTAAGGGGATATTAAATTATTGTTCACATTAAATTAATGCTAATATCATGTTTGGAAGAACATGGGTATGGGTTAAGGGACTGTAGACTGTAGCGCATTAGCTTGCGTTTTTTTTTCTTTTTCTTCTTTTGCTTTTTGCTTTTTGTTTTTTGTTTTTTGCTTTTTCTTTTATTTTTACTTTATAATAATAAAATAAATAAATAAATAAAAATGAATTTTTAATTTAATGTAATATTATATAATATTTTTATTTTTACATTATAACTTATTAATAAATTTATAATATAATATAATTAATAATAAATACTTAAATATGAATAAATTTAAAAAATATTAATTTAAAATTAATAAGAATATAAATAATAATAATAATAATGTAAACTATTAATATAATATAATATATAATTTAAATTAATTATGAAAAAATTAATACAGTACAGTGTAACACAAAACATTATATAGTATTATTATAATTCAGTACTAATACAATACAATATAATATAATACACCAATATTAAAATAATGCAATACAACATAATATAATATAGTGTATCAAACACACCCTTACTGCACCCTAAAAAATATTCCAAACACCGTTACTTTTATGAAAAATTTTGTTATTTAAATACCCATAGGTAAATTTATTGGTATTGACATTCTTGTTTGATTAAATAAAGTCTTGTTACTATTCTTAACACATATTAAAAAAACAATTATGATCACAAACCTTAAAAAAAAAAAAAATTGTTTAATTTCATCAAACCAAATCTTCAAATTTCACATTATATTTCATTTCAAGTCATTATCAATTCCACGACAGTCATGGGGATTTTAAAAAGTGGGTGACGTGAAACTGGGTTCCTTCGTGTTGGCCATTTAGATCCATGTTTCGATTGTTTTCCGTGCTTAGATTATCAGTTTATGACTAGAGGAAGGGATTTTGGAACCAATATTCTGCAATTCTCACATAAAATAGGATGAAAAAGAAATCGTAATTGATATGAAACAAGTTTTGCTAATATTTATATGAATTGAGTTATTTGGTATGAATTTTTTTTAATGAAAAAAAATTATGGATAATTTTGGTATTTTTGGAGTGTGTTGATTAAATATTTAATTTTCAAATTCAATAAATGGGTGTTTCGAGTAAAATGGTGTTCAAAACCTTCTTTTAAGGTGCAAATAAGCTCCTAACTCTTGATATTAGTGTATTGATTTTCAATAATAAAATTAAAAAAAACTAATTTACAGTAATCATATTTTTTAATGTTTTAATTTGCTTTACGATAAATTACTTAAAAAAGAAATTGATTTCTTCCATTGATCTTATTTTCAAATTTCAATGGTAAAAAATAAAAAAGAATTCTAAACTCTGCCCAACGCACACGACCCGCAAGCAAAGGTAAGTAAGGCAAATAGCGAGCCAGAAGTGGACAAGAATTGTTGATTAGTGATTAGTACTTCTTTTCCGTCAATGGAGATGCCCTTTTGATACGAATATATATATATATATATATATAGGCTGGTTTTTTAAACCTTGGGATTTAACAAAACCCCAGTCCTATTACCAAAGCATTTTAGAGTCCACTGAGTCAGTTAGATTCAAACACTTCTTCCTCAGTGATTCCCATACAGAGCCCGCCTATTCAACGGCAACCATTCTCAAAGTCCTAAGCCCAAAACAATGGGGTGACCAACTCCATAAACAAAAAACCTTTACCACAAAGATTCAAATGCGTCTACCACATTGTTTGACTTTCTCATACTGGGATTATCAACAAGCGTGGTTTAACACCTTTTTTCCTACAAAACCCTAAAAAATCTCACTCATGGTTATTTTTCTTCAATTCAAAAATAACCGTTCAAAGCCTTCCAAACTGGTTCCAACAATGGTGGAACTATTTTGGCCCATGTCCCAAATCCTCACCGTAATGCCACCGAGTGTCTAAATCTTTTCAAAGCCCATTATAAACCCACAGAATCAGAAAGAAGGTTCTCTCCTTTCCTCTGTTTCTGTACAAACTTCTTCCTACCATGGGTATGGATGTGGAATCTCCGTTACCACACTCAGGATACCCAATTAATTTTACAAAGAACATTCAAAGTCAAATGGTGGTCAAAATTCGATGAACAGTCAAAATTAACCACCCATATCATTCATGATTGGCTTTCTGCCAAAGGTTTCCTTGCCCCAACCATCGAAGATATTAAAGCCCAAGGAACCTTTCTTACCCAAAAATCCAGAGCCCAATCTCTTCTTGCAGGTGCAAAGACTGAAGAAGAATATTTTAAAGTCATGGAACAGCTTCTCGCCTCCAGATCCGAGACATCCGTTGTCAGCTCCTCTGAAGCCGATGAATCTGAACCGTTTATTTCTCTTGGGGATGATAATGAAGACGACTGCTTCGGAATCTTCCCTCCTATAAAGCATTAACGACATTTGTAATTTTCTTTGTATTAAAAAAAAAAAAAAAAGATGAAAAAGTGTGTAATATTAAGTTCTTTTGATTCTTCCTTTGTTTCGGGTGGTCCTCTGGACACAAGTGAGAGCGCACATGTCTCTTCACCCGATTTTCCCATGTAAAATCAAAATTATTTTTCAAAATTTCATTAAAGCTACAAAGATCGCAGCTACGGTGACTCGAGCCACAAAGATCGCTACGGCCTCACCACAAGACGCGCTCTGATTAAAAATGCTACAGGACGCGCCACAGTCTACAGGACGCGCCACAGTTAAAAAGCCACAGTTCCGGTCATAAAGCTACAGTCCCGGTTGAGTCGATTTTGTATTTAAATCTGAAGGAAGACTTAGACTCCTCAGATCAGTTTTAGAGCTCTCTCCCTCTCTTCTTCTTCTTCTCTCCCTTCTCTCTATTCTCTCCCTTTTTTTTTAAAAGGAGTTTTGGGTTTGGATTTAAAAGCTTTCTTTTTAGAGAAATTGGGCTTTTTAAAGTCATGGAACAACTTCTCGCCTCCAGATCCGAGACATCCGTTGTCGGCCTCGGCTCGGCGATGAATCTGAACCGTTTATTTCTCTTGGGGATGATAATGAAGACGACTGCTTCGGAATCTTCCCTCCTATAAAGCATTAACGACATTTGTAATTTTCTTTGTATTAAAAAAAAAAAAAAAAAAAAGATGAAAAAGTGTGTAATATTAAGTTATATATATATATATATATTTTTTTTTTTTTTCAAAAATTGGCTTAAAATTGATGCGGCCGTCACCAGCCAATTCATGCACAAAGTTCAGAGCCTGAAGAGGTATTATTTATTATAAGCCGAGGGCATTAAATTGGATGACTTTATATGGGGTATCAATGGCATAATTATGGAGCAAACGAAGGAAATGAGTTAATTGCTTTATCATAAAAATTAATCTAGCGCAAGTTACGCCAAAGCCAAATATAAATTAGGTATCGTATACTGAGGCCAAGTCTCCGTTATCCGTTATTGTGTGAATTTAAGTGGAAGTAATTTGAGTAAAGAAATAGTTTGTGAAAATGTTATGATTGAATTAAAAATTTATGGATTAGCAATAGTAGATTAGAATTTTATTTAATAATTTTGCAACTTAGATTGTTGGAACAATTGATTTTAAATAAATAAATTTTATAATGCAAATAATTTGCCTCAAATTTTAAGAAAAACTAATTAAAGTTATTTGTCTAAGCTTCCAAATATGGCCAAGCCGGCTTAGGATCGGACCTCTTATTTTTGAAATCGCTAACAAACTAGAATAGCTAGTAGCCAAAATCTAATTCAAACATTATGATCTATTTTTAGTTGTTCGATCATACTACTGTTTATCTAATGGTGCTTTCAAGTTGTAATAAAACCTGGTTTCTTACTCCGGGGTAAAGTAGCTAAATCCTTATAATATAGGGATGGCAATGGGAAGGGGACCCATGTCTTCGTACTCATTCACAATATTTTGCATATGTCCCCGTACCCTCCCTATCTCCGTCAAAATTGCTTAAGAAATCCTCATCCCCGTATAATAACAAGAGATCCCCGAAGGTTCTCGATTGCCGAATAATTAATACGTTTTTAGTTTCAAATTTTAATGTAATCATATTAGAATAAAAAGTTTAAATAAAAGTAAAATTTGATAATATATCTTACATCAATATTAATACATTACAAAAGTCACACTACAAAATATAAATGATTATAATAATTATCTTTATCAATCTTGATAATCCTACAATAAAAGAAAAAGAAATTATTTTTATATCAATAATGAAATAAATGAAATAGATGTAGATACTTAAATCTCTTTAATAAATATTTAATGAATATTATACCTAAAACAAAACTTTTGTTCAGCCTTTTTAATGTCCTGAATAGAAATTTATGACTATAACTAGTTAACTAAGCTCAAAAGTTTAATAAAATAAATATTTTGATATTTGTTATTAATACCAATATTTAATATTTTATAATTTAAGTTGTATTATTTATTCACTAATAATTTTAAAAATAAAAATAAAAATTAAAATGAGAAAATGAGGAGGGGATGAGGATTCCAATCATCCCTGTCCCTTTTTTCAAATAAGAGATTGGGAATTAAATCATTTCTATACCCCTCTAAATGGGGGAAATCCCTAAGAGAGTCCACGTCCATGTGGGGATTTCTACCATCCCTACCTTGTAATAAAGAGAAACAAGCGTTAAACTAATGAGAAATCACTTACACAAATTACAGTCCAAAATTTCAATAACATATAAAATTGATGAAATTAAGGTCCTATTTAATATTTATGTACTGTTACTTTAAGGCCGAGTGGCTAGAGCCACTCCCTCACAAGTGTGAGAAAAGTGATTTGAACCCCACAGATTAGGGATGGCAATGGAATGGGGAGGGGAGGGGAGGGGACCGACATCCCCGCACCCATTCCCGATGTTCTTCATATATCCTCGTCCCCTCCCCGTACTTATCAGAATTGCTTGAGGGATCCCCGTCCCCTCCCCGAATAATAAAAGGGGATCCATTATCCTTGAATAACGGATACATTTTTAATTTCTAAACTTAATTTAATAATATTAAAATAAAAATTTAAACACAGGTAAGGTTTGATAATATATCTTAAATTAACATTAATCCATTACAAAAATTACACTTCAAAATACAAATTATTAGAATAATTATCTTCCTCAACCTTCATAATCTTATAATAAAAAGAAATTACTCTTATATCAATAATGAAATAAATGAAATGGGTATAGATACTGAAATTAATATTTTTAATAAAAGCATTTATTATTGTATTTCATACTCATCCTATTCTTCCTCGCGGAATATTGGAAATTGAGAGATAGCATCAGGTTTCAAATCTAAAATAATAAAAATAATATAAACAATATGACTCATAATCTAAAATAGTTTTAGGCCAAGGCTTTTGAAATAACGTATAGTCAAATAGTAATTCAGGACTACAACTAGTTAACCAGACTTGAAATTTTTATAGTAGATGTGTATAAATATTTTGATATTTGTTATTTATACTAATATTTAACATTTTATAATTTAAATTTTATTATTCATTTATTAATAATTCTAAAAAATAAAATTAAAATAAAAAATTAATATTTGGAAAGGGGGAAATGGGTAGGGGATGGGGATTCCATCTCATCCCCGTCTCTTCTCTGAATAAAAACCTGGGTAAAAAATCGTCCCGTCCTTTCCCGAATAAGAAATTGGGTATAAAATTATCCTCATACCCTCCCCGAATAAGAAAAATCCGCAAGGGTCCCCGTCCCCATGGAAATTTTTGCCATCCCTACCACAGATGCATTGTGGGAGTTTAATTTAAATTTTCTTTCTCAAAATTTGAGTGAAGGAAGTCTTCTTCTATGAGTGGAGTTGACGTTCTTCGAATATTAGAGATGATGAAAATCTAGGTAGTGTTAGATAAGATTTGATGTAAACTTATTTCAATAATTGTGTGATTGCAAATATCATGAGTAATAGTCTTATAAAAAAGAAAGAAAAAGATACCGTTACTTTTAAGTTACACATGCTGTGGAAAAAAACTTTAACTATAAAATAAAAGTTAATAGTATGTAGTAAATATAATTATTTAAATAATAATTTTGACAAAATTAATAAAGATATAGTAGATTTTTCATCATACAAGTATAAAATTAAATCATTTTATCTTCTAAGTTACAACACCTACTATTTACTAAACACTTTACAGTTGAAACTTTGAAGTTATAGCAGTCCAACCTCAATAAAAATCAATTGTAATATATTTAATGTAATGAGTATGATTTTAATAATTTTTTTCTTATGGATGATTCGTTTATTAGAAATTTGACTCAATAAATTAGTTGAGTATTAGTTGATGTTCTTCTTTGATTTATTATTGTCTTTTTTTAGAAAAAAAAAATTCATAGAAGGATGAGTTTGATTTATTATTAACTTAACTGAAACACGTTGCATTAGGTGGAATAAGGAACAAAAATGAAAAAAACTTCTAATCAGTTATAATAGTAATAATTATAATGATAAGGATTCTATATCTCTATATATTATATATTGTATATGTATACAATTGCCTTCGATCTCATGAAAAAACAAGTATTATTACCACAGCATAAACATAAAGGAGTCGTTATCGATGTATCTTAGTTTCAAGTGTTCATTGCGCTGTACACGGTTCACAAGCCCATTGGGTGGTGAAAACACATAAGAGCACTGAGTATAAATTTGATTGGTAGCACAAAGATACGAGGAGTTAGATGAAAGATGGTCAAAGATTTTCGCTAAAACTTACATCTCTACCAATCAATTAGGACAATACTAGTAGGAGCAAATAAAATTTTGTACCAAGGCAACAACAACCCTTGCGGTTGATGAAGATGAAGATGAGAATGTTAGATTATCCATGCATCTGATGTTCGAGCAATTATTGAGCTAAGATTATTTTTCATATGTTGCAATTGGATTGGATTGGATTGGATTGAATTAAATTATTTTTTTATGTCATATCATATATATTTTGAGATGAGACCTCCTCTCATTAACTCGAAGGTAAAGAGTTTAAGTCCCTTCTGTGATTGTGAGAATGATTTATTATGTTAGGCTTCAGTTTTAGTTTTAAAATATTGAGTTTCAATGATAACGCTGAATTGATTCGATTTAAATAGATAGAATTTCTAACCTTATGAATATTGGTTAGGAATTTTGAATCATTCCCTACATTAATTTGAAATATCTTACAATCACACACAAGTGTACTAATATAATTACAACCAACATGTACCGTGACTAATTGAGATAAATTCTATAATTATTACATGTAATCCATTCCTTAATATGTTTAGTATGATTTTTTTGATTTCAATGTAGATATATACTCTCGCGTCGGTCATCCCAATCGAATCAATTTATGATTAATCTTCAATCATAGCTGATTCATTTAATGAAAACATTTATTAAATTATCAACATTAGCTATGTTACGGTGAAAATACTATAGATCAAACCCACTTACTTACATATCCATTGGAAATTTCGAGAATGGCTCCATGAACTTTCAACCATCCGATAGCCACATGATCCTTTTGAGATCTGAAATACTAAATATCTTCGAAAAACCATGTCCCATAAATGGGTCCCATCCAGGAGTTTCTCCCCCCACCTCTTCCAAGAACATTTGAATCTCATGTGACAGACATCCACAAAACTTCTTGACGTGGCAGCATCTCAAAACGTCACGAAAGCACACTCAGCACTCTAAAGCGACGCCTACAGTGCCTTGATCCTCTGAATCACACTAGCAGAAACATGTATCCAGAGAAACTCGTCGAATAGCGATGCAGTTCCCCTGCATGACGTGGCGACATGTAATTGGGTCTATTGTTGGAACCATACGATGAGTATGTGTAGAGAATCAGACCCACAGAATAATTAATTTTAGAATTTATCCGCACGATAATTTTTTAAAAAAGGGGATGGTGCCCTTAGATGGAGCCAACCATATCGCGGTGACAAATCTTGATTGCTAAGATTTGGCCAAGAAAAGTTTCAAGTCACTCGAAACATTTCATATATTTTTTTTCCCTTAAATTATTTTCTTTCACAAATTATGGGAGGTGGAGCAGCCATGAGAGCCGCCGGCAAGGTCGCGGGGATTGGCGTTTTTAACGGAGGCTTCCGCGGCGGCCTGTCTTCGGCAACGCCGACCGCGCAGTCGCTGAGAAACGTTCAGCGTCCCGTCGCGGCCACCATATCCAGCGGGAAAGTATCCGGTGGCGACGTGACGGAGGCGCATAAGGCAACGTGGGAGATGGTGGATGACTGGGAATTTGCCGGAGGAGTGGATGATTTACCGGCGGAACCGGCTGAGCCGATGCCTAGGGTTGTATTCGGCGGCGCGCCGAGCCTTGAAGAGACTAAGGAAGCCACGGCTGAGCTCAAAGATGCGTTGGATAAGTATGTGACTCAAGATTTTGATCTTTTTTGTTGCGTGTGTAAATTTTCAATCCGTCTAAAATGTGTGATCTTCTTGTTTGGATTTGATTTGATTATTTTTTATTTTCAGTTTGTTTTTGGATAACGATCGGTTTGATCACGACGGAGTGTTTTTGTAATAAGTACTTTTAAACAGAAGCACTTCCCCTACAACCAAATCAAACTGCTTTTTTGAAAAGTATTGTTAAGTGTCGACCAATTTTTTAAGAAGAAAGCACTTCCAAGTGTTTTTCACTCTGAGAAATACATCCCAGTGTTTTGCTTGTCTGGAAGTGCGTTTAATATTATCAAAAGAACTTATAAATTCACCTGAATTGCTATTGCATATGCTAGAAATGCTAAATGGTGCTAGTAATTAGTATGGAAATTCAGACCCTTGTAAGTTTTTTTAATCTCCCATATTATTAATTTCCAATGTTTTAATTAGAAATTATATCTTCAGGGTTTATCTGTCGTCTTCAAACTCTAACACATCTGAACATGGGGATCCATTCGTCGATGGTGAGGTGTCCAGCATGCGATTACTTACAAACTCAGAACATACGGAGACCAAGAGCTGCATTACCTATGACCTGAAATCAGCGTCTGTGCCGAAACCTGCTTTTCAAGCTTTTAAATTGCTCAGCGAAAGTCCTGCTGCTCAGGTTTGATTTGATTTAGCTCCCTGTTATGCAGTTTTTTAACAGGATTAGATACTCATTGATGTGTCTGGTTGCAAAAATCTAAGGATATACTTCTAACTTCTTGCAAATATGTATGTTCATCATTTTGCCCATCTTTGTAGGTTTGTATGAGTACTTCATCCTCGTCATTGGTGTATTAACGTTTGAAATTTTGCATTTTATATTTTTCGTCATTTCATATTTCAATCTTCTGTTAATGTGGCTTTAGATGCATTTTCCTTGTTAAATGTTTTTGTTTCCTTAGGTCAATGAAGATGTAGGTAATTTATTTGATTTGGCGATTTCAAATTTGGTTTTTGTGTGCAGTCTGTTGTTGCTTCAATTGCATGTGACCCTGAGGTGTGGAATGCTGTCTTGAAAAATGACGCTCTTGTAGAATTTGTCCAGTCCCAGAAAACCAGTAAGAACCCTCTTTTTCTCCCAGTTTGTGCAAGTGGTTAATATTTGTTGGGTATTCATTTTGTTTCATTGGGCTGGCCTTGGTATGGATCTCAACTAACAAAATTTGCTGCAGATGACATGCTTCAAGATCAGGAATCTCCCAAAATTTTTGAAGCAGCGTCTGATTCTAGCCAATTTGTTGACACTGAAAACGAAAGTGCTGACTCTGGAAGTTTCCCCATGGATGTTTTAGAGACAATCAAGAACAAAGTTGTTGATATGGTGAACAATGTAACTGATTTTCTTCAGAACATCTTTGGTTTTGCAGCAGCAGATAAGAATTCTTCGGAAGCTGATGCTGGAGGGTTCACAATTGACAAAACCTTAGGAGCCGCATTTACTGGATTGGCTATGATGGTGATTGTAGTGGTTTTGCTAAAGCGGGCTTAGTTTTATCGGCTAGTTGTAAATTTGTCGATCATTCAAACTCGGGGAGTGCTTGTTTGGATGCTTTAATAAAATTTGATGTCAAAATATGATGTAATGTAATAGTTGGTGCGTTGGTCAAAGTATGATCTTGCATGAAATAAGTTTGCTTATTTGTTCACTTCATTTGGTTTACCGATGACTGGCCAAAGTCATAAAAGTGTCTGCGTAAGAAATTACAGAAGAGTAGAGGCTGAGGCAAAAATCATCCCGGAAAACTAGCTGAAAAATGAATCCAAAATTTCTAATGATGGTTTATAGCAATTGTGGATATTAAAATGTTGACAAAAGAATTAGCATAGAAACTTCTCATGAAGTTTCCACTAAATGTCCAAAAAAAAATTACAGCCAGTTGCCATCCATTCACCGAAAGGTGCCATCCTTGGGTTCACAATCCCCATTATCTCACATTCCTTGACCCAAAAATACAAATCAGTACTATGAAGGCGCACTTTCTCAATGAGAATGAGTATTGAGTACATTATTATATTAGAAAGATGCACTTTCTCAATAGGGGAAGTGAGTACATTATTATACAGTATGCATTTGGTGAATCTACAAAACTGAATAGCAGTGAGAGACGAGCCCGACGGCCTACAATTTGACCGGGAGGGCTCCAGCTTCAGCGACTCTTTATCATCTTGTATTCTTCATTGAAATATAAGCTGAGACATACTTTGGTGCCCATTATGTGTCACTATGAACATACATGATGTCCTCTTTTGATATATACATCTTTCCTTTATCTCTCTTTCCAGATACCTGTGTCCCGTCTGGTTGGCCACGCTGCAAGGATTATTATTAAACCTTAGTCTCTTCCCTGAATAGTGGGCTATATAACTAAGGCAAACAATAATTGGATAAAATCTGGTGCTAACCTTCCTGAGGACAAATGCCAGGTATAAGTATGCTACTTCCCACTCATCTGCTGACAGCGTGCCTAGACATTCAAAACGAATCAGAGAGCAAAATTTACAAACGTGTGAAGCACGGGAACAGCAATACCCCTAAACAAATTAAATATGAAAGTGCCAACAGCGAGCAAAAACAAGAGATAAGTTGAATGCAGGAAAAAGAAGCATAGGGCATAAACTTACTTTGATCTTGGTTACCATCACCCAAGGCACCAAGCCTACGCATGAGTTCTATGAATTCAGGTTTTTTCAAGTACTCGTGCACAAATTCATGTGAGTTCTTCACAAAAACTAGCTCCAAATCATACTGCAAAATGAGAACACTGTTTATTATCAAACTATTTCAAGCTTCCCATTAACTAAATTGTGCTACACATTCTTCAGGTCTGATGCTTTCAATAATCATTTCAGCAAGATGATATAAAAGACAAATCAACCAACAATGTTTCCTAGTCGGGAGAGTCATTTTATGCAAAGGAAGAAAAAGTGATATTTGGTAAACAAAGTTATACCTCTTCAGCCAATGATTTGAAGATATGAAATGGAACAATCCACTCTGGGCAATCAACAGCATCCTGCAAACAGACAAACATTTAATGTTTATTGACAGAATGTAATCAAAACGAATTAGTCAAAATAAAGATAATATTACAATAACGCAGAAATTGTTGTGGAAAAATAAGTTATCATGGCTACTGTGTAAAGCAAGAATAAATTGTAGCCCCAGTGACAAGGCATCTGAAGTGCCAATCATTGACAGGCATAGCAAGATTAGCACATTAACGAGGAATTATAAGGCCAACTACCACCTTGCATGTAGAAACATAGGTTAGACATGAACTATAGATCCCAACAATATAAAGTAAATATAATTAATAAAGTGATACACAAAGGCAAGCTCTTTATTAACAACAAATTCGTACCAACCAAGTTCTGCCGAAACTAGAATCAGAAACAAAAATGACAAGAAAATCAAAAATTAAGAAAGAAATGGTACCTCTAGATGAAACTTGTACTGGATACCGAAGGGACTAGAAGATTTAAATTTCTGATCATAAAATAAAGTATTGTTAGAGCTAAATACAATAACATTTATTGGGATTTCAAATAAAATACATACTTTTCAGTTTTCATAATGGTAGTGATACAGTGGAAACAAAAATTTACCTTATCAGCAAACTCTTCATCAAAACGTATCCAATAGACACTGTTCCCAATGGCCAGTCCTTCAACTGCATATTCACAGTGAAAATAGCATCTCCAATCAAGAATGACAAAAGTGCTCTGCCATGCCAACAATGCTAATATTCATATATGGCAGGGGAAAAATGGAACAAGAATATTTATACTACAGTGCCATACAAATTACGATCGAGTACAGATGTCATAATGAGTTAAAAAACTTAAAATTAACTCAAAACAAATCTTTTAAAATTTTGTTCTTCCAGGTATTTTAATAAGAAAAATATGCATAATACAAGTCCTCGTTCTTCTTCTTATTTCTGGAAAACAGAAAGAAAGAAAGATATATCTTCAACAGCACTTTCCTTCTTGGGCTCAAGAAATGTTCTCCTCCAGCAAAATATTAATGATTTTAAAAGTCAACAGTCTGTAACAAATCATCTAATTTTTTAAGATGACCTAGCCAGAAAACCAATACCATTTTTGTAGAAACATCCGTTATGAAAGATCAACTCTGGAACATTAATGTGAACGAAAATTTTCTTAGTTATGAAACACCAATAGAATTCCTTAGTCTCAATTAATTTCAACATATATAGCCAGCAAAAATGTAACAACAAATGAAGGCCATATTACTGACTTAGGACTCAGATTTTCCAATTTTTCACTTTCGTATGGACGAGAAACAACTAAGTGACATGGCACAAGAAAAAAACCTTCTCGGAGCTTTTTAATTATCACATTTGCATCTGGCATTGTTCCAATGAATGTGCCTCCTGGACGAAGTAAAGCAGATACATTGGCCAAGGCTCGGCGTGCACGAGCCTCAGTAGACCAGGAGTAATGCATGGCAAACTACAATATCAAATATGTTGATGGTTTAGAGATCAAGGCCTTGAAGAAGCCCAAAGAAATCCATAACTATTATTTGAGAGAAATAAGAGAAACTATGTCAACAAGATAGGCAACTTATAAAAATGGCAAATTATTAATAGGGTAATGTTACGATATAACCTCTTTGTACAATCTATTGTGTGTGAGCTGATGTAACATGAAAATATTGATGGGATGGAAACAAAAAGACTATGCATTTAATGGTAATAATAATATGAGGCCATTAGGACATTATACAAAAGTGTCGCATTATACAAAGAGTCTATATCCCTAGTATTCATCTTATAAATAAAGGGGACCTAAGCTGCGAAATTCAACATCTAAAAAGGATTAGACAAGAAACTGGGTTTCACTAAAAAGTCATCACGATAAACTTTTGAGATTTTCCGCATTAAAGATCAAGTGCATGTCGATCACCTGGCAACTGCAGATATCAAAAGGAGCATCATCTGCTAAAACTTTGTCCAAGCGAACCTGAAATCATTCAACCAGAGCAGAACTTACTAAAACTTCCACTGACATCTGGATAAAGTAATCATGCTGCTAATTAAATGGTTAGTCATCAGTCAGCTGTTTAAAAGTAAATTAAATTTCATTGTTCGATATCTATTGAATATAGCATTGCTAGGTACTTTCCATGTCTGCATTCACTGGCATAGTACTTTTTTAATTTGGTAGTGCAAAGACCATGTCAGCTAGCTAAAGAAAGGATGAATTTTGAAAGGCTAGCGACTATTATGGCAATTACCTCATAACAATCCCCACATATTAGACGTGCAGGAAAACTGAACTTTTTACGACGCTGATGGTGATCTGCATCACCATTGTAGCGTGTACGGCAATCTTCTATCTGTACGTGAATGACGGACACTTAAGATAAATTGGCAGATACTGATGTAAATGTAACAGAATAAAAAGTTGTAAAGCAAGGAAGAAACCATAAAATTATGTGCCTTATTAATGAATACAAGATGGATATTATAACATCAAACACTTAACCTATTAGCAATGAAGAAAAGAATGTGATCTAACACTCAGAAAATATTGGATTGGAAATAATGGTCTTGAGCAGATATCTCATTCGTAGGAAAATCATATTTCAGGGGACTTCATATTATAAGAAGATTATGCCACCACATGTGGGGCCAAGCCAACAAGGAAAAAAGATGTAGTCACTTTGTATAGCATTCATAAACATGCATTCTAACAAGCCTAGGCACCAATGGTGATATCAAACTGATTACGAGTATAATCACTTACTGAGCCTTCAGCTATATCAATGCCAACATAGTATCCAATTTTTGCTTTGTCCCATTTGATGAGATCACCACCCTAATGCGCCCAAAATTAATGGCAATCAGAATAAGAGGGGAAAAAAAAGTAAAGACTTTTCTATGCAGTAAGGGGTAGGACCTTGCCACAGGCGAGATCAAGAACAACATCTCCCCGGCGAGCATAAAGCTGAACTAAGACACTTTTAATCTGTTCAAAATTCAGGAGTCAAATAAATTACTAATGGGTCAGCTACATACTGTGATCATAAGCTTGGAACAAACTCCATGAGATTACAAAGCATACCCAGTTGTTAAGTTTTTTCAAGTGAATGATTGGACTAGCTTCTCGTTCTTCCAAAGTTTGATTTGTCCTTCTACTGTAATGGTCAGCTACTTTCCGAGCAAAAACCTTCGTGCTCTCATCCTCCAAAAAATGTGAATCACCTAATCGTACAACATAAAACACTCAACTTACATCTTCTATTGAACAAAATACTTCAAATCAGCAGCTTATTCAACAAAAGGAAAAGCTAAAACTTTTAATCTTTAATTCATTCTTCATTAAAAAGGCTCCATTGACGAACTCCAATACAACTAAGAACTAAACAGCCAAAACTTCATTCTTTCACTTCCTATTCTTTGAAAATGAACCTTCTAAACTCCGTACTTCAAGAAATCAACAAATTCATCAAGAAAAACACGTTTAAAAATAAAAAAAACCACCATCAAAATATGCAGAATTCAAATTTTATTAGAAACTCATTGGCTAAACTAATAAGCTACAAAACCCATCTCCACAATACATCAAATTAACCAAAAATACAAATACAAAAAGCAAAATTAGAAAGCAAAGAAGGGCTATAATTAAAATCACCTTCAGGGTTATGTTTAAACCTTTGTGCAGGTGGGCCTTCGGAGGAAGAAGGAGAACCGCGGTGCCCTCGTTTCATAGAAAATTATTAAGAATGAAACGAAACAAAAAATGTGTTTCACTTTTTTTTTTTTCTCCTCCTGTTTTGTGTACAGAAACTCAAGAAAAACAAAAACAAGAAAGTGTTTTTGGGTTTCTGTTTTGTTCAGGTTCTGATTGAGATACAGGTTAAGAGAGCAACAACTGCTAATGGTTACGAAATCGAATGTGGTCTTTTGTCTTTTGAGTTCTTGTATTTGTAGAAATCTTATGGGGCTTGTTAGATGCAGTTGTTAGTGATGTATATAACACCGGTAGTCATGCGGCCAGCAGATCTTATATTTGGGCCGTACTTGGGCCTTTTTGTTATGGGCCCTTTTCTAAACTACCATCACTCTCAATTGTTAAACGACACGTCGTTTATGCAAACGGCGCCTTATTTACGTAATTTGAATTTAGACTCTGTCTAAGCTGGCAACTGAACTTGTTTTGAATGGATTGCACTTCAATTGGTCCATTATATCCATTTTTAATACCTAATCAAAATATTGGGTTTAATGAGTCCATCAATGTACTGAATTGGGTTAGTCCTCATTAGTCATCATTTTTTTTCTTTGGGTATCAATTTTCTGCCATGAAATGCTGGATATCCTAATTTCAGTTCTTATGGTAACATCGAGTGATGAACAGAACAGTTGAAAGAGAAAATTGAAGATCTTGAGCAATTAAAATCGCTCTTTATAGTGCATATGCGTGTTTGAATTTCTTTCAATATTATCTATATCTATTTCTCTTTCAATTGTATATGAATGGTACAACATGTATTTGACACAGTGTACAAGAAGAAAATGTTAAATTAGGTTGATTTGATCATTATATTTTAGTCTAAGCATACTCTTAAACCATTCAACAGAAGCTTTAGGAATCCTTGTCAGGTTATTTTTGTAATCCACGTAATAGAGTCCAAATCGGACTGTATATCCCGAGTTCCATTCCCAGTTGTCTAGCAAGGACCAGATGAAGTAACCTCGTACGTCACAATTATCTTCCCTGCATTGGTTCAATTTTATGATGTCAGCTAGCTCGACATCAATAAAAGAACTTTAAGAACTGAAGTTTTTTGGGAAGTTTTTTTTGTGTTACCTTATTGCGGCAGATAGGTTCGAGAGATAGTCCCTGTGGTATCTTATCCTCTTGACATCATGGAGAGCCTCGTTTAATGGTATAAATGGGCTATTTGGATCATCCATCCCTGCAGTCATGAAATTAAACTGTGATTGTCACGTTGCAAGAAAGCTATGGGATTGAGGATTTTCAGTCTGAAACTACTGACCGACCGTTTTCTGTTATGATCATGGGAGGATTCTTGTACTTTTGTTTTACGTATCTTGCCAACCTGCGAATGCCCCATGGGACAATGTGCAGCCAACGGGATGCAGCCTGGAGGAGAAAGTTGTTATCAGCTTCATTTTATTTGAAAATGATAACTAAATATTTGAGACCTTAGTAAGTTTTTCAGGACATACTCTTTCTCCAATAGCAATTCCACTTCGAAATGCTACAATGGAGGATATATAAGAAGATAATCAGTTTCTTTCTGTTTATTTGAGAGGATATAATCTTCAGATTATAAGATTGGCGTTTGGCCTCTTACAGGTGGTAATAACTGCAGCGTCAGAATAAGCATCCTGCAGTATTAGTTTCTGAATTCGACTCCTGTCGTTGCGAGCGTATAATGTGGTATAGTGATTTAGACCAACAAAGTCCAATGACCCCACCAGGGCCTTGGACATCTCTGGTGTTATCTCTGGTAGTCTCTCATCAACAAGCGATCTCATTGACTGAGGATACTCCCCAAAGAAAAGTGGATCAAGGAACCTGATTCACATTCTATATGTTAAACAGGATGTTTATGGAATTTGATTCCTTCTTAATTGTTATGGACTAAATGTTTGAATGTGGTCATAGTAATACCATCCAATTTCAAAGTCTATTGCTCTCTGTGCCGCATCTTTGTCCTCATCGCCGTCGGATTTTGGTTCATACCATTTGGCATCCAATGCTATCCCAATTTGTCCGCCTTGGTTTTCCTGGAAGACTCAATGTATGAACGAAAGGAAAATCAGAAACAAGTGATTGTATCATCTTTTGAGTGGACAGGGGAATCAAACTGATCTGGTAAAATTTTCTTCTTATTCTTTCTGTGTTCTTTTGATGAACAGTACCTTGAAATTTATCCGGTAACTATGATAAGCAGCGGCGTGAGACAGCAGGATGTTGTGAGCTACAACATACGGTTCAATAGATGATTTTCCTGTCTTACAGAACAAATGGCCAAGAATTGAACATCTTCCAGGGGCTTGAAGGCCGGTATCATAACCTTGGAGTGTGAAACCGTGAGGTTCATTGAAGGTGATCCAGTACTTCACCCTATCTCCAAATTCTTGGAAACAGGTGAAGGCATAATGCTCGAAGTCTTCTCTGTTAAGTAATTGAATGGTATATCTTTGTAAGCACTCAGTTTTATATGCTCAAAATGCCACATGGTATATATCATCAATAAACTTACATTATTTGTCTACTCAACCATCCTCCGTATTTGTCTTCAAGCACCTGAGGCAGATCCCAATGGTAGAGAGTTACGCAAGGCTGGATTCCTGATAGAAAAACAACCGAAGCTTGAATAAGTGTTCACTCCTTGCAGATACAAATTCCAAGTGATGTTTCACAAATCAAACCTTTTTCCAATAGAGCATCTATGAGGCTGTTGTAGTAGCTTATTCCTTCTGGATTAGGTTCCCCTGTTCCATCTGTTAAAAGATAAATTCAAAAGCAACTAGTAATTAATCACATCTGACAAAGAACAATGGAAAGGAAAACTCATGGACTCTATTTTTTTCTTAACTTACTGGGAAAGATTCTTGGCCAAGATATTGAGAATCTGTATGCATCCATTCCCAAATCCTTCATCAAATCTATATCACTCTGTAAAGATTTTGTTTTCACCTTTGAATTGTTAGTAAGAGACAGATCATACTTTTTGGATGACTTGTCATATTTTTTCTTTTTTGACTTTTTCCATATTGTCTTCTTCGAAAACCTTTTTATTATTTTTTATTATTCAATGTTGGTGGTGCATCATCATCATTATCGTCTACACTCTTCTTATTATTGTACGTGGATATATTAGTGCTGTAGTTATCAAAAAATTAATCGTGTTACGTACTTCTATGTTCTTATCCTAACTGGTTTCTTCCTCTGCTAATCTTTTTAGCCATACAATTTGGCTGGCTAGTTTCCTATTACAAGGGGATGATGCGTGTTCAAATGAGCCTATCAAATACGTCAATGACCCAGAATTGGATTAGCTATCTTCTCCGCAAAGCATTCTAGCTAATAAATCAATTTTGAAGTCAAAAGTGAATTATAGTTGAATTCACCTTAAACCGGTGATACTGATCAACCGCTGTGTCAGCATTGCTGAAATCCATAATCCTCCCTGTAAAGACATGTATCAACCACTGCAAAGACTAAATGATTCTGCAGGTATTGTTTTTATCTTTCGTCAAAAACTTTCAATTTGTTACCTGGCTGCCTGGTGAAAGCGTCCCATATGCTAGGTCCTTTGTTTCCTTCATTTACAGCTCCTTCGAACTAGACAACACAAAAGTGTCCAATTCCATCAGGTGGTGCTCCCACTAAACTTTCTCATTCATCAGAACATGATGATCAGAGAAGATAGAAAAACGGTACCTGGTAAGCCGAAGAAGCTGTTCCAAAGATGAACCCGTCTGGAAAATCAGCCCTGCTGATGGATTCCGAGTTCGCGACAAGGTTGGTGAGTAGAATCAAGATTAGAGTGATTGCCATTGAAGAAAGTTCATTACACGAAAATGCTCAACTTTTTTCAGGAGTTACAAGGCAAGTATCTGGGGGAGACCAAATAAGAAAAACTGAGCGTTGTTAACTTGTTAGTTATCTTAGTTGTAAAGATGAAGAATCAGGTTGAAGGAAAAATGGGCGAAAGTGACGGCAGGATTTCTCTTACACCTGTTGTCTCTTGCACAGCAAGCTGTTGTTGGAATAGGCTGAAGTGGCTTGAAGAGGTTACCTGGGAAACTCTAACTCGGCCCTTTGTGTGCACGTTATTATATAGAGAAATTGGAAAGCAAACAAAAGGAAAACGAAACTGAGGGACCCAAATGAAGAATTTCAGAAGAAAGTGCATGGGATTGAGGGACTCGTGGAATGAAAAAGCATTTGTTTATGGGTGAATAAAAAATGAAGTTTCAAGTGGTGGATAAAAATGAAAACTTAGGTTCCAAGTCAGCTTGCGAAGTTTTTTGGTTGGTGAGAGAAGAAAACTAATATTGAAAATAATGGAATGGAGTATTAGTTTACCAAAAGAATCTTATACTTGAATTGATAAATATGGATTAATTTTTATATTATTAAATCATTAGGTTTAAAATTCTGATATGATAATACAAGTCATGTAATTGTGTTAATATACTGTATTTTATTTTTCTTGTTAGCTTTTGATTGCATGCCCAATAGATGTTTACGTTTAGAAATCTGTCGAGACTTATCTTGATCAAGCATAACTAGAATAGCTTCCTTATGGTTAATTTGACGCTTTTCAGCCCGAATTAACATATGCCACGGAAATGTATAATAATAAGCGTAACTTGAATTTTGTATTTGATAAACCCATCTTCACGGCTTCATGCATGAAAAATCATATTCATCAAAAGCTGACTGCTCCTTTATTTATCGAATAATGAATAAAGCTATAATGGAGAATAATATAATGCACCGATTGGTGTATTTCTGTGGCTTAGAATATGCATAATCGTTATTTAAAAAAATTTGAAAAATGTATTTGCACAATGGAATGCAACATTTTGGGCCGCTGGCCCATTATGGCTAGCCCAGGCAACAAACAAAGCCCAATCATATACTATTAGCACCCCCTTCGTTATCCTCATAGCACTGCTCATGTGATTGCATTTGTGGACATATAAATCTAGTTAAACACATCTTCTCTCCCCCAACTCTTAATAAAACCAACGCATTCTCTATTTTTTTTTTTTTTTCGCATAACTCTTTCAATATATCTACATGTCAGTTTCTTTTTATTTATTTTTTGTTTGTGACTCCTCATCTATCTAATTTTTTTTTAAATGATCTTTATTTTTTACTTTTTCTTATATATTCTATTTTTTCAAATTAATTATTCTCATTCTTAATACTGCTTTTAATTTAAAGCTTAAATATGTTTATTTTAAATTAGAGTTATCACCTAGTAAAGTTATTTTGTGTAGAGGGTAGAGAACTAGATTACAAGAGAAATAATACTCCTTTTTATTTAGGGATGGCAATGGAGAGGGGAGGGGAGGAGGCTAACCTCCCTGTACCCATCCTTGATATTTTGCATATATTCCCGTCCCCTCTCCATTCCTGATAAATTTGCTTTAGAGAATCTCTGTCCCCTCTTCGAATAATAATAGAGGATTTTCGAGGGTCTCCAATTCCTGAATAACTAATACGTTTTTAGTTTTTTATTTTAATTTAATCATATTAAAATAAAAAAATAAAAAATAAATTTTGATGACATATCTTACATTAATATTAATCCATTACAAAAGTCACGTTACAAAATACAAATCACCATAATAATTATCTTCCTCAATCTTCATAATCATACAATTAAAAAAAAGAAATTACTTTTATATCAACAATAAGATAAATGAATGCCCCCAAGGCCGTGGTCGGGTTGGTAACAACATCAAGCTTGTAGCAGTTGACGCCCAGGTGTCAAATTTAAAACAATAAAAATGATATAAGTATTAAGTAATGTAACTTCTAAGTGAAAATATTAATAATTACATAATATAATTATAATGTAAAATAAACTCATACTGCCATTATATGCTTGTAGCCAACTTTGACAACACATTAAAGCCTCCAAAGTGCTTGAATGAAGTTTGTTATTGTACTCTACCACTGGTGCTAAAAGTTGATTCGGAGGCAACATTTATAATTGGAATTGCCAAAATATCTCTAGCAATTCTTGCCAATATAGGATATCTATGGGCATTTATTTTCCACCAACTCAAAATATTAAAATCTTCCATCTATGGCATAACTTTGTCATCCAAATATTAATCTAGTCAATTAGGCCCAAAAGTTTAATAATATAATTATTTTGATATTTGTTATTTATACTAATATTTAATATTTTATAATTTGCATTTTACTAGTTATTTACTAATAATTTTTAGAAAATAAAAATAAAATTAAAATGGGGAAATGGGGAGGGAATGATGATTTCGCCTCATCCTTGTCCATTCCTCAAATAAGAAACTGGTAAAAAATTATCCTCATACCCTCCCCGAGAGGGGAAAATCCCTGGGGGTCCCCGTCCCCGTGAAAATTTTTGTCATCCCTAATTTTATTTTAGGAAGGAGAAACAAGAAAAAAAAAAGAGTGTATGTATGGTATTTACAAAGAAAAGGGTACTTTTAGTATTAAAATAAGTATAATTTTTTTAAATTAAAAAATAAGTATTTCATAAGCGTTTTAAAGGGGTGTCAAAAGCTGCACTCTATGTAAAATTAATTATTTGACTAGTTAAAAGAGTTTAAATGACTTGGCCTTTGGCAAGGGACTCTTAAATTTTCCTCTCCTAATTAAAAATTGAGCAAAGGTTGGTTTCCCCTCTACTAGTCTGTAGGTGAAACAAATATCCCTATAATATGAGGATAGAAATATGGATTATGCCATGATAGACTTGATCCAAATGATCCTAATAGACTTCTAATTATGTAATACATACCAGTAATTCAAAAAGAATTAAAGAGAAACAACTTCGGATTAGGTCATTGGGCTTGTAAACTAGTAGTACTCATTGTGTGAGATAATGCTTGTCATACTTTTAAAATATACAAGTGATTTCATGTGTGTGTATGTGTGTGTGTTTTATATATTGGAATAATTAAAAAAAAAAGATTTAAATGATTCATTTTTTTACAACTTCCTACCATTTTGTTTAAGAAAAAGTAATTCAATTTTTATTCAAAATTGTTAAAGATAGTTGTAACTTCCTTGTTTATATATAAAAAAAAATTGTCGTAAGAAAATATTTCCATTGAAAAAATAAATTGATATTTTTTCCAATTTTTTTAAAGATAGGTATAATTTATCTATAAAAAAATTGTCTTAAGAAAATATTTCTATTGAAAAATTATGGAAAATGCTACTGAAGGGGTTAGACTTTCAATTTCACACGTATATGTAGCTTGTGAAGAATTTATCGCGATTAATTTGTCTTGAATTTGGTAGAGCGAGTACCCAAAAAAGCCACTTCGATACTCAAGTTAATGTTTATTTAAGGTTGGAAAAAAAGAAGAAAATCCTTTTCTTCTTCTAATTAAGGATGAATAGTGTTCTCAAAGGCCAAAGATTCATTTTCTCAAAGATGATGGGTGACATGGGATTAAGGTTTTGTCTTGAACCTTATTCCAAGAACAGTTGTTAGCTATCGCTACTATATACGTAAACATAAATTTGGTTATGAGAAAACATACATATTTATTCTATATGTTGTTGTTTTCTTATTCTTATGACTTTGGACATAATTTTTAAGGAATCTATTTTGGGTATTATTTTTTCCAGAATGATTTCTTCTTGTTTAAAAGGGTGGACATGTAGTGCAATATAATAACTTTGAAATATGGAACCTACTGCTACCTTGACAAAACTTATGGAAATTTTCAATTTTGACAAAATTTGAGCAACAAAATTTTGGCAAAAAATATGAACAGACTAAAATATTTTGATAAAAAATTAGTTGTTTATAACTATTATGATATTTTAGTCTTTTTATGCCTTTTATAATTTCAATGTTTTTGCTATTTTCAATTAATACTGAACATTTTTCACAATTTTAATTTTCATAATACAAAATCTGTAAAACAAACCATTCTCCTTCTATGAAATTATTTAACAAAAAAGCCTTTCGAAAAAGGGCATGGAAGGAGCCCTAAATTACTTGAGCCCATTTAAATTGACATTTTGGTTTCGGCATCCTTCCATGTTTTTTATTCACAAGGCGGCTTCGCGTCAACATTACTATGCTTTAATTTGTATTATTTGATCGGATATTAGCCCCTCCATTATTGACGTTTAAAAGCTTTATTTACCTACAAATTTGAAAGCATTTAAGAAAGGCAACGCATGCTACAAAGTGATTTTATTGTTGAACCATTTGACTGATCTTAAAAGAATTAGAGTTGTTGGAGTTATGAGATATACACTCCAGTACTTATACTCATTCTTATGGTGCATTTGAGATTGAGATACTGTGCCTTTTAAGGTACAAAGAAATCAGAAAAAAAAAAAAAGCTGTAATTATGAAATAAAAATTAATTATATATAGTAAATATAAATTTTAAATAATAATTTTGACAAAATTATTAAAAATATAATATATTTTTTATCATACAAGTGAAAAATCATATCAATATAGCTTACAAGCTACAACAGTTAGTGTTTATCAAACACTTTAGTGCTGTACCTTTTAAGATACAGTTACTCAACCTTAATCTCCAATGCACCCTTATAATATATCAGTTTGTGCTTTATGTCGTTATTTTTATTTTTCTTTAAATATCATCTTCTTTAATATTTATCGCATAATTTGATCGGTCACAACAAAAATTTTGAATTTAAAAAAAAGATGTTAAGAGTTTTCTTTCTTCAAAAGAAACTATAAAAAATTTACGTGAATTGTCGATCTTTGAATTATCACCCTAGCATTTGGGGTGATCATTTCATTAATTTGTCATTTGACATGATATATCATGTCACACACACACACACAGAGAATATATAATAATAATAATAATAATAATAATAATAATAATAATAATAATAATAATAATAATAATAATAATAATAATAATAATATAAAAGTGATTATGTCAGTAAGATATAAAAAACATAAGACTGTACTTTTTTGTCTGTTAGTGTATTAAAATATATATTTTTTTATCTCACATACACAGAGACACACACACACCCACACATACACGTGCGCACATACATACACCACACACAAGCACACACACCCACCCACCCCCCCACACATGCACACGCGCACACACACACACACACACACACACACGCACGCGCGCACACACACGAGTGATCATTTTACACCCATTTTATATATAGATAGTATAATCTAATTATGAGGCTAGTTACTTTTATTGAAGTGATAATTTTGTTACTTTTATTGATGCAGAACACCAATCCAGAATTGAAAAGTGGAATGAAACAGTAAAATTAAAAGTTGAAAAGTTGCTGATGAGCAATAATGCAGCATGCAAACAATTGATGAAATTGTGACTCTAGTTGATCAGCTTCAACGCCTTGGTGTGGCCTAGCGCTTTGAATATGAATCAACAAGGCCTTACAATCAATCTATAATAGCCATGTCAATAGCAATTATGATGTTAATTATGATCATAACAATAATCTCTAAATAGTTGCTCTTCGATTTCGGCTTCTAAGCAACATGGTTATAAGGTGTCAGCAAGTATATAAGTAAAAGTTTCAATCAATCTTTTTTTAACATATATTTAGTCGTAATTAATTTTAACACTTGAATTACAATAATGAAATAGATATATTAAAAGAATTCGAAGACAAAAAAGGTGAATTCAAGGCTATGGCAACAAATGATGCGAGAGGCTTGCTGTGTTTATATGAGGAGCCACATTTAAGAGTACAAGTAGAGGATATATTGGAAGAAGCATGTGAATTCTCTAGCGCACAAAGTTAAGGACACCCTAGAGATCCCTTCGCACAGAGGGATGCCAAGATTGGAGGCAAGGTAGTACATTTCCATATATGAAGTAGGCAATTCAGCACGAAATGAGCCATTGTTAGAAACTTTCGAAGCTAGATTATAATCTTTTATAGACATCGCACCCGAGAGAGCTAAGTGAGATCTCAAGGTGATCAAAGTCAAAACCCCCATTGTTTGTTAAAATTTATCATTTGTCGTGTAATGTTTTAAAACCAATAAAAAATCACTCTATCGTTAAAAGGTTCTATTACAGTTCAATTTTTATTGTACTTTCCACTATTTTATTGATACTGGTCAAATTATGAACTAAACTTAACTTTTAATATTTAAGTAAAACATATACACATAGACAAGGCAATTACAAAAGCTCACCACTCAATAGGATTACAACGGGATACAAATAATTCACCATCCAATGATGTCTTACAAGAGATATAGGGCTCTCTAACTCACCAAAGCACACCACTCAAGAGAAATATTACAAAGGAATATAGATATTTACCACCCAATTATATCCTACAAGAGATACATGACTTTTCAACTCACCACGCTAAGGAATCCATCCAAGAGATACAGAGTTTAAAGAAGAAATCATACATCCTTCTCAAAATTTACAATCTAATACTTTTATATAGATAACTTGGAACATCCTTCCAAGCTTAGGATAAGATATCTATTATTTAGAATATGAATTAAACTTGAATTGAAGGTCTTAACTGTTATGAGGTGAAAAAGAACAAAGCAAAACACAATTGACTTTTAGGTTGGTTTGATTAGTAAATGTGAGCAGTTAACACTTTCAGTTATATCTTGATGTAGAAAACTCCAAATCGATGCCGTAAAGTTCATCAAAATGTTGAATTAAAGAGCTTTCCAATGATATAAATTTTATTAGTTAAATCTTGATGCATTGATATAGTAAATTCAAAATTTGTAGTCTTGCGCAGAATTTCTAACAGCTGTGACCTTTATTGACTAAATCTTGAATATCTATAAGAAGAAAAGTCTAAAATTTGATTTCGTAAAGTTCCTTAGAAAATGGACAAAATTATCTTTTAAAACATATTAATATACAATTTATCTATTTCTAGAGCAGTACAGTTAATTTGAACAAGTGGATAGTTGATCTTGACTTTTGCTTCTCTCTTGACTAACCTTTCCAAATATTCACATTCTTCTACATTGTCAATCTTCAAACATGGTAAGTCTCTAAACACTCTTGTGCTAATCTCCTTGGTTGAGGAAGACTCTTCCTTGAGTCTAAATCTTCATTTTCTTCAATATATAAGGATAAATCGCAAACATTGAAGATTTCCAAAACACCATAATTTTTAGGCAAATCAACTTTGTAGCCATTCTAACCAATTCTTTTTAATGGACCATCAATTCTTAGTTTGATTTAGAAATTTACTTTTTCTTTTCGGAGATGAATCCACACTAAATCATCTTCTTGAAATTTTACATGTCTTCGGTGTTTGTTGGCATTCTTTCAATATTTCTCATTTTGCTTCAAGATTTTCTTCTAACTTCTTTATGCATCTTATTGATATTCTTTACTCATTCTTCAGCATCTCCACTAAATTGCTGAGTAGTTTGAAAAGGAACTAGATCTGATAGGCTTAAAGGATTTTTACGATATGCAATCTCGAAAGAACTATATTAAGTTGTTTGACTTGTGCTGCAATTGCAGGAAAATTCAATTTGAGTTAAGAAGAGGTCCCATTGTCAAATATTCTTCCCCATATAACTTCTAAGAAGATTTCTCAAACTTCTATTGGTGGCTTTTGTTTGGCCATCAGTTTAAAGATGATACGAAGAGCTAAAATTAAGACTTGTTTTAAGTTTTCTTTAAAAAGTCCTCTAAAAGTGACTTAAAAACTTTGAATCCCAATCGTAAACAATTGATTTTGGAATACATGAAGTTTAACAATCTCCTAAAAATATAGTTTAGCCACACGTGAAGCATCCAAAGTCTTGTTATAAGGGATAAAATATGCCATCTTTGAGAAACGATCGACAACAGCCATGATAGAATCTTTGTTCCTTTGTGTTCTTGGAAAACCTACAACAAAACCTATATTCACATCTTCTGAAGGAGAGGTTGGAACTGGAAGTGGAGTGTATAAGCCAATATTTTGATCATGACTTTTTGCCACATGACTAATTTTACACCGTTGTATATGCTTTGAAACATCCTTCTTCATTTTTGGCCAATAAAATTTTTCTTGAAGAAGAGAAAGAATTCTATCTCTTCCAAAGTGTCTTCTGAGACAACCACCATGTGAATCTACAATTATTGACTCTCGAAGTGAACTTTATGGAATGCATAGTTTATTACCTTTAAAGAGATAACTATTATGCATGCCTCCAAAACCTTGAAAAGTGAGGATTGCCCATGTAAAGCTCCTTTAAAACTTCAAAAACAATAACTTTCACTTGCTTGAAGATAAAAAGGAATGTTTTCATCTTAAAGCACCTGCTACCACATTTTGGCTCTCAATTTATACTTGTTTGTGAAGTTAAAGGCTTGTAGAAATTCAACCCAATGAACATGTCACTTATTGAGTTTGTGTTGGCTATTTATAAATTTCAAAGCTTCATGGTTAGGGTAGAAGATATTGACTCCAATGATCTAAAGCTCGACAAATGACATAAAACTCTTACAGGAATACTTTTTACAGAAATTGGTTTGCCTTCTTGGCTAAAGATAGCCAATTCCCACATATGAAGCATCACACTCAACTTCAAAAATGTTTTCATAATTTGGAAGAGAAAAAATGGGAATCTCAATTACCTTCTTCTTGATGAGTTTGAAACTCTTTTAAGTTTCATTTATCCATTTGAATGTACCTCATTTCAAGCACTCTATAATAGGGGCCATAATTGAGTTAAAACCTTTAATAAATCAGCAGGAAAAAGAAGCCAAATCATGAAAACTTCGAACATCATGAAGAGTTCTAAGAGTTGGCTAATTTAAATTTGCTTCCACTTTGCTAAGATCCATCTTGATCCTATCCCTTGAAACAACATAGCCTAAAAAGATAAAACTATTAATAAAGAAGTTGCATTTTTTTAAATTGACATAGAGCTTTTGATATCTTAAAGTATGAAAAACTTGCTGAAGATACTCTTAGTGCTGCTTATTTGTCTTGCTATATACAAAAATATCACCGAAATAGACAACCATGAATCTACTAATAACTGGTTTGAAAACATGATTCATTAGGCGCATAAAAATACTAGGAGCATTGAAAGTCCGAACAGCTCACAATCTCTTTGTAAAGGCCGTCTCTTACCTTGAAAGTTGTCTTCTATTCATCTCCGGGTTGCATTTGGATTTGATCGTATCCGCTACGAAGATCAATTTTGGAAAAAACTGATGCACCATGGAGTTGGTCAAGAAGACCATCAATGTGTGGGATAGGAAAGAGGTAACCAATTGTAATTTTGTTTATTGCTTTACTATTAATACACACATGCCAAGAACCATTTTTCTTAGGCACTAGAAGTGCAAGGATGGCACAAGGACTTAAGATTTCTCTTATTAAGCCTCTTTCAAGTAAAGATGGCGGGCGATATGTGACACGACACGTGTCCGCACAGCACGGCACGACACGAGTACATTTTGATTGGGCACGCGGCACAGTACGACACACACATAGGTCGTGCCAGACCTAGAATTTTAGGCACGAGGGCCTTAAAAGCACGTCAAGATTAGAGATGGGCCAAAGCATGACAAGCAAAAAGGCACGTAATAAGCACGCTTCATTGGTGGGCTAGCACGCGGCCCGGGTGCCCATCAATAGTACGTGGGCCAAAGTATATCAAAGTAAAATTTTTTAATGAAAAGTAAATATAAAATATTATGATTTTACAAATATCTTGAAATTAAATTTTTTTAATACTTTTTTAGCGTAGGCTTTTTAAAATTAATTTAAGTCCTAGTTTAAATAAATATTCTAATTTTTTATGTTTATAATTTATTAAATGAATAAATAAATATCATGATTTTATAAATGATAAATAAAAAAATTTACGACATTAATATTTTATTTATAAAATCATAACTTAGTTAATAGTTAATGGAGATATGTTTCATTTGTGAATGAAATATTTTTCATATTTATGCACAAAAAAAATTATGGACGAAATATTTTTATGATATATTAAAAATTATATTTTTATTCAATGGAGTTCAAGTGCAATTATAATATTAGTAGTTCAAATAAAATTAGGTGTAATTGTTATTATAGGATTGTAATTTTATTTTTCATTCATCATTACTATGATATATGAAATTATTATTATTATTATTATTATTATTATTAGGCTGATAGACTTAAAAAAACATGCCAGACATGTGGGCTTTTCTTGGCACGCTGAGGGTTTAAAGGAAAAAAAAAGTTGGTACACTTTTTTGGGCACGGCACGAGCGGGCTCATGCCGTGTGCCATGCCGGCCCCTTATAAAAAAAAGTGGACACGGCACGGCACGGCCCACCAATTTGGTGGGTCGTGCCATGCTGCCCACATCCCCTTGTAGGCCGATGTTTGGTGGGCTGTGCCATGCCCATCATTATTTTCAAGCTCATTTACTTCTCTTTGAAGTTCTTCATGCTCCTTTGGTCTCATCCTATATGTTACCTTGTTGGGTAAGATAGCTCTAGGCATTAAATTAACTTGAAGTTGTATGTCTCTCATTGGTGGAAGAATAGAAGGAATCTCCTCAGGAACGACATCCTTAAATTCTTTGAGAAGGTGTTGTATAATTAGTGATGGCTCATAAATGCCTTTATTTTCTTCCAGTACCACTAGGAAAAAGACCTTGTCAATTTTTGTTCAACCCCTTTTTACTTTTGAAGGTTTGAGAGTAATTTCTAACTTTGAAGTCTTAAAGTAACTTTCACAACATCTTTGATGAAGGAGAAGTTTTTTGTAACCATCGTGAATCACCTTCCGATAACATTGCCATGGATAACTAATAAGTAAGTCATAAGCATCTATTGGTATAACATCATATTAACCTCATCCTTATAATTTTTTCCAATAGAAAATGAAACAAGGCAACATTGATTAACCTTTATTTCATTTCTTTCCAAGAAAGCTTGTAAATATGCAAATGTGTTTCAGTCTTAAGTTTCAACTTGTCCACCATTTCAGAAGCTATTATATTCTCAAAGCTACCACCATCAACGATGACATCCGTACTTTTCCATTAGAAGTGCATTTGATGTGGAAAATATTTTTCTGAAGCCAATCTTCTTCATCGTTTACATTATTAGAACTTAAAGCTCTTCAAAAGATAAGAGAGTCTCCTTAATCAGCATATTGCAACTTCTTTATCTTCGTAACTTAGATTTTCAGCATCAGCTTGATCACTGCCATCACCTTTTTCTTCAACAAGATTGATGATTCTTTAGTTTGGACAATCAGAAGCAATATGTCCACATCATTGACACTTAAAGCAACGATGAGAATTAGTGTTTGAAGTACTTATTGGCTATTTCATGTTGCCACCGGCTTCACCCCTTTGAGGTGCTCTAGGAGAGGATTTTGCAACTGAATTTTACTTTTAAAAAATAAGATGACTTCGGCTAATGAACCATATCGAGTGGAAGTTTGTGAACTACTACTATGAGCCTCCTTTTGTTGCCTTTCTACTTTTAAGGCAAGCTTGCAAGCATTTTGGAAAGTTCAATTAGGCTGTAATTAAACCATGTTCTTAATTTTTTGTATTCAAACCAATGATGTCTTATAAAAGAATCAGGGCTATCTAACTCACTAAAGCTCATCACTCAAAAAGATTTCAAAAGGATGCAGATATTCACCACCTAATGATGTCTTACAAGAGACACAATATTTCTTAACTCACTACTCTAAGGAATCCACCTAACAGATACAAAGTTGCATTCTCATAATTATCCACCTTTTCTAAATTTACAACTTAATACCTTTGTATAGACAACTTGGAATATCCCTCCAAGCTTAGGATAAAATCTCCATCATTTACATTTCAAATCAAACTTGAATTGTAGTTCTAAGCTGTTATAAGGTAGAAGAGAACAAAGTAAAATGAAATTTGACTTCAAGGCCAGTTTCAATAGCAGATCTAAGCAGTCAACACTTATATAATCATATCTTGATGTAGAAAACTCCAAATCTAACATCGTAAAATTTATTAAACTCGTGGCTCATAGACCTTTCTAGTGAGACAAAAAGCTTTTTTAATTAAACCTTGACGTACTAATGCCAATAAATTCAGAAGTTTCCAACTTGTGCAAAATTCTTGACAGTTGTGACTTTTGTTGATTTTGTAAAATTTTTCAAAAACTAGACAATTTATCTTTCTATGAATATATAATACACAATTTAATTACTTTTATATAAATATAGTCAATTCAAACAAGTGGAGTCATAATCTTAGGTTTTGTTTGTCTCTTGAATTATATATGAAAAAACTCATGTGTTAATCTCCCCAGGTTGAGAATGACTCGTCTTCAAGTCTAATTTTTTTTATTATCAACTAAATTTTTTTAGACATCTTTCTTCACATTTTAGACATGTTTGATGACGTTTCGCCATGGATTACGAAACCTAAAGCTCTGATACTAAATCTGACACTAGCCTAATTAGAAACTAAACATTTAATATTAAGTAAAATACTTACACACAGACAAGGCAAATACAAAAGCTTACCACTCAAGAGGATCACAATGGGACACAAATAATTCACTACCTAATGATATCCTACAAGAGATATAGGACACAGATAATTCACCACTCTAAGGAAGCCACCTAAGAGATACAATGTTTAATGAAGAAACTATAAAAGAAAACTCTTTTAAGCTACACTCTTAAAATCACACACCCTTCTCACAAGTTACAACCTAATACCTTTATATAAGCAACTTGGGACATCCCTCCAAACTTAGGATAAATTACTTAGAATTTGAATCAAACTAAATTGAAGGTCTCAGTTGTCATGAGGTGGAATAGAACAAAACAAAACACAATTTGACTTCTACATTAGTTTGATAAGCAAATGTGAGCAAGTAATACTCTTTTAATCATATCTTGATGTAGAAAACTTCAAATGATACCGTAAAGTTCATTAAACTCTTGAATTAAAAAGCTTTCCAGTGATATAAAGCTTATTAGTTAAATCTTGATGCATTGATACCAGTGAATTCAGAACTTGCAGCCTTGTGCAGAATTTCTAACATCTGTGACCTTTGCTGACTAAATTTTGAATATTTTGAAGAAGATAAGTCCAAATTTGATTCCATTTAAATTTATTAAAAACTAGACAAAATTATCTTTTCAACCATATATTATATATAATTTATCTATTTCTAGAACAATACAGTTAATTTGAACAAGTAGACAGTTAATCTTGACTTTTGCTTCCCTCTTTGACGAATCTTTCCAAATGTTCACATTCTTCTTCATTTTCAATCTTCAAACATGGTAAATCTCTAAACACTTCTGTGCCATTTACCCATAAAACCAAAATTATGATTTAAAATACTTTTTATTATTAAATTGTTAGTAGCTAACTCCACAGAGATTGCCAATTTTTTTCTTCTCCATGAAACCTCGATGAACATGAGAGTTTGGAACATGAGGCAATGTACGATTAATTTACTAGAACAACAATGGGGTTTTGGTCATATTTCTACGTCAAAACTAGTAATTTACTTTGTGAATTTTGAAATCAATCCATTATAATAATGAAGAGATCAATTTTACATTTGAAAATCATAAATCTTTGCAGGTGGTGGAAAGATAATGATTTTGCAACAAATCTACCTTTTGCAAGGGATAGGTTGGTAGAGTGCAATTTTTGGATATTAAGAGTTTATTATGAACCTAAATATTCCATAACTAGAAAATTTATGACATCTACCATATGTATGGCATCTTGGAAGAACTTAAGCTATTCACCCATGCAATTGAGAGGTCTGTGCAAATTAATAAATATCAATAATGTGACAGTCGATTTTTCTTATAATTAAAGTATAGTATCTACATTGTTTTTGTAGGTTTCGGGCAACAAATGAGTTACCAAAATACATGCAAGTATGTTATAATGTTATTTTGCCCTCTTAAATGTTGTCAAACAAATGGAGGACAAGCTGGTGGATAAAGAGTAACTTTGTTCCACGCACTATGCGAAAGAGGCCGTAAATACACCTTATAATCATGAATATACTCATTGTCAATTTTTTTTTCGAATGAATATAATATGTTAAATCCAAGTAATCTTATTAATAATTAATACAATTTATGAAGATTGGTGGGATACTATTTTGATAAGTCTAATATGTTTCCATTACATGGGATCACATAAATTTGTTTCCATCCTTTGTTCATAGGATTCTCCATTTCTTTATATTTGTTTATATATAGAAAAAGCTTTTTGCACTTAAAATATAGTTTGTTTCCACCAAGAAGTTACATTGATTTCATATATGTAATCACTCAAATTCGTATCCATTATTTGTATAAATAGTTTGTATTTGTTGCACATGGAAAAACTTATTTTCCAACTCTAGTGGAGTTGTGTAGGTAATCTCACTTTAAATAATAGTGCATTAAGAATTCAAATAATAATAATAAGAATAACGTTAGATATCCTACCATCTATGTCTTATGTCCCAATTTGAGCCTTAACTGATGTGACATTCATCCACTAAATGATTGTTGAGTAATTTTACAAGTTACAAAATCTATTATCTAATAGATGAGTGAGGCATTATATTAAGACTTAGGTTGGGACTCAAATTTTAAGATCCCCAAAATTATTATAGTAATAAGTTGCAAATGTTGGAAAATCTCTATGTATTCTCATTATTTCTAAATCTATAAAAATTTGCATGGACAAGCGCACCACTTTCAAATGTTGAAGTGGTATGCCCAACCAATGCAAACTTCTCATTTTGATAGGTTCTCTAAGATTAATGATGGATATCACAAAATTTGATTCCAAATTTCATTCTAAATGATATCATGTGTGATGTGTCATTAATTAAGTGCAGGAGGAAGTTAATTCATTGGGGCAATATTATAAAAAAATATTGTTTTATTAATATTTTGAGTTGAAAAATATTAATTTAATATAATTACCACTTGCATGATGGTTATAGAAAATAAATGCACATATATCATAGTATCATTTACTTATTATATTACTAGTATGATATCTCTGATGTATTCTAGAATACCCATGTAATAGAAAGTTGTCATAAACCATATGGCCAATATAATCATGTAGCTTATTTAAAAATTAGTTTATGGTGATGGTGCTTTTCTAACACTTGCATGATGGTTATACAAAAATAAACGCACACATATCATCGTTTCATTTACTTATTATATGACTAGTATGATACATCTTATGTATTCTAAAATACTCGTGTGGTAGAAAGTTGTTGTTGCGATAAATTCAAATGCTATTGGTGTCAATGTACAAGTGTACACAATAAGTAATATAATGAAGAATATTCAAGATCATTTCCACATGGATTAATGTTATCAGATTTGCTACAACAATCTGTAATAGTACAGTGGTTGTTCTAAATAAAAACAAGAAAATTGATGAAACTAAATAACTAACTAAAATATAAAATGCAATAATTAAAAATGCAACAAATAAAATTCTCATGTCAAACACAAGAGTAAAACCAATGGGAATGAAGTAGTGAAGTGATTAAATTTTCTTAATGGTTTTGACTATTTCTTCAAATCTTAGGCTCGGTTGCTATAGTATCTGCTACAACACTGAGCAAAATCCTTATATATCCTCAGCTGTCACATGTTGGATGTCTTATATCTATATGCCACCTAACAATGATCAATTGTTACGCCAATATAAGATATAGCATTACATGCCTAGGTTCTAATTACCCTACAAGGTGAATCCCTATGTCTAGTTCATCACTAATTTTAGATTAGGTATGGCCCTTTTAGAATCAAGTTAAACTCAACTTAAGAAACCTAATATAAAACCAAGTATTACTCTGGTAAGTTCCATTAAGATAGGCCTTTTTGTGGCTCTTTCTTAGCTTGTATCATTAAAAGGGTGGTCAGCTGAAATAATGAATATAAATAAATATTATCAAAACAAAATGTTATAGCAAACATGCAGCAACACATATAAATTCAGTCAAGGAACCATTAAGATTGTTTATCACTTAACCACAATTAAATTAGTTCATGGTTTGTGAAAGAAAAATACACAATAGAGTTTTAGCCATTGAATACATACTCAAGATTAAAAAGTAAACAAGGAAACAAGAAAAGAATAAGAAAGACTAAGTTTCCTGATTGATCTCCACAAATTCTCCTTGTTGCAGCTCTTAGTTTAGATCTTTGATTCTCTTTTTCTCTTGTTTCTTTTTGGTTTTTTTGTTCTTGGTTGACGACCATCTCTTTTCTTTGTGTGCGTGCTTCTTTTATAGCTGAAAATCAGGGTAATCGGAGGTCTACGACACGTATCTTTCAAATTAGAAAACTCCAGTTAGAAATCTCTTAAGTGTCTTGCACGAAATTTTTTCTGTTAATGCTTTAGGATTGCTACAACAATGGTTGCTACAGAAATGCCTACAACATCTATACTGTTCCAGACATGCTTCAATCCTTCTCCAGCTATGTTCTTTTGTTCTTTTTGCAAGCCCACTGCAACAACATCTTTTCCTTGAAATTCAAGCTTCCAATTACCTATAATTATGCATAAGATTTAAGTACACAATTATTCGAATTCAAACAAACTTTATTAAAATTAAACTAAAATAGATATTGATGCAAACTATTATTAAAATGCAACAAAATACATCATTTACTCTCTAAGTAATCTTAATTTAAGTTCAAAAGTACCATGATAACTCTCATTTCATATAGTTATCAGTTGTCATAAAACAAATGACCAATATAATCATGCAGCTTATTTAAAAATTAATTTATGGTAACAATACATGATATCGTACAGATAGAACTAGTTGGTTTGGGGCTATATTTCCTTTGTGGGCCATCGTAGGCCTATAATTTCCTTTTTGAAGGACTAGAAGGGAATTGTGGGTAAATTAGCAATATGTAACCTTTGATATGAAAGAGATTGCATCTTTTGGCACAACCAGTGTGTAGAGTTTGTTTTAGAAAAAGATTTAAGGGGATATAGCATATGTGAGTCAATGTACACACACAATAATTTTATTTATTTATTTTTTTCAGTAAGCACAATATTAAATAAAGAAATTTCTTTCTAATTTTTAAGAGATCTAACAAGTTGACTAAATTAGAGTGACACTCATATGACAGACCGATAATAATATATCCATATCCTTATTTAATTACATGTAAAAAAATAATATTATATGTACTTAATTAATATAATCAAGCTTTCTCCTATATTGGGATAATAAAAAAATAAGATTATCATTTCCATTCTCGTCATTAGTAATACTGACCTAACATATTTTAGGGACCTCATCAAGCTAGTAGTTATTACCTAAAAATTTTAAATTAAAAAACTTAATCATAAATCCATATGTTAAGATATGAATTATAAATAATATTCAGCTGAAGTTGGCCTAAAAATTTGCACAAAGAATTTCTGTATTCTTCAAAGTAATCAGACAAGATCGCTGCTAGCTTATAGTGAACCATAATCAAAACACAAGATTTTCTTTAACGAGTTCTTGCATCTAGTTCAATACAATAATATACAGTACGAAGTAGCCAAAATGCCAAGGTCGATGATTGTGAAGACTACGATAATAAATTTGCACGAATATTGCTAACAAATTATTGAGTGCCGACAAAAAATAATTGAATAGGGCATAGTAACTGTACATACATGTATCTCATGCAGGGAAAAATGCTCACAGTTAGATTTAATAAATTATGTTAAATTATGTAATGAAACATAAAACTTGTAAATTTAACATAAAACTTGTAAATCAACATTAATTGTAACATAAATTTTAGAAATTAAACATAAGACTTGTAAATGGAAAGTAAAACAAGTAAATTAATATAAAACAAATAAATTGATACATTATTATAAAACTAGCAAATAACATAAAACTCGTAAATCAACATCAAGTGTAAAATAAAACATAATTTTTAGAAATTATACATAAGATTTGTAAATGGAAGGTAAAATAAGTAAATTAATATAAAACTAGTAAATTGATGTATTATTAGTAGACAAAACAAAACTTGTAAACATAACTTAAAACTAGTAAATCAACATTAACTGTAAAATAAAACATAAATTTTAGAAATGAAACAAAAGACTTCTCAAGAAAAGGTAAAACAAGTAAATTTCTATAAAGTTGGTAAATTGATGTATTACTAGTAAATAAAACAAAAACTTAGAAATATAACATAAAAGTAGTAAATCAGTATTAAGCGCAAAATAAAACATAAATTTTAGAAATGGAACATATCACTTGTAAATAGAAGGTAAAACAAGTAAATTAATGTATTAATGGTAAACAAAACAAAAACTTACAAATATAACATAAAACTAGTAAATCAACACTACCTGTAAAATAAAATAAAAATTTTAGAAATAGAACATAAGACTTGTAAAAGAAAGATAAACCAAGTAAATTGCTATCAAGTTGGTAACTTGATGTATTACCGATAAATAAAATGAAAATTTACAAATATAACATAAAACAAGCAAATCAACACTAAGTGTAAAATAAAATATAAATTTTATATATTATGGCTAAAACTTATGAATAAAAGGTAAAATAAATAAATTAATATAAGAGTTACCGCAAAATAAAAATCACAATTGTAAAATAAAAACTCATTATAATGCTTATTACCTTATATATTTTTTCTTTTTTTAAAATTTAAACTGAATAATGCTAGTTTTGTATTTATGTAATACATGTGATGTTTTACTAAGGGTGAAATTTATTTTCAAAATTGAATTTGAAAAAAATATTATTTTAATATCTTTCATAGTTGTTGTAAGATAAGGTTATTTTGCATATTTCTAAAATTTTTCAACAAAAATCCTAAATGGTCTCTAAGTACAGGTAAAAAGTTTGAAACTACGTGAAGTATGCATAAGACTCAAAATTAGATATAATTTTATTGATATATCATATATATTTCTGGTAATATAAGATTTTTTTATTTTTTTTTGTTTGATCCATATCAAGATAAATAATTGTGCTTAATTAACCTATGTAATAAATAGATACTCTCATAGAAAATGGAAAAAAATATACAAATGTCCTGAAATAAATATAGAATTTATCGTTAAACTAATTCAATAAAAGTTATTCTGCTTTTTTTTAGTATAATTTTTTTGTTTGATTAATGAGTAATCATTTCTTTGTTTAATTAAAGAAAATACGTTTTTTGTAAATGAATAAAATATTTTTCACTAAAATTCTATAGAAACAATGTTAATTTTTTATATAATTAATAATCTTATATGAAATTACTAGTTTTACTTTACATTTACTAGTTTTATATATAATTTATAATATTTATATGTATCACAATATTGATACCATACTTGTCATTACGGCATAATAGAATTTTCCTAAATGTTGTTACTAAATCAATTAAAAAATTGAGAAGACTGAAAACATGAATAACCGATAATTTGAAATTGTGGAGCATTAAGCTAGAAATTAATAACATTAAATATGAAACCATTACCATTAAGCATGTAATTTTTATCCATAGTCTTTTAAGCACTTTACTTGAAACCTTTGCAATTAAACATGAAAGCTTTTATTGTGAAACCTTAAGAAATTTTTTTGAAACTTTAAGAATTAAACTTAAAACCACCACCATCCAATATGAAATTAATATACACTTACCTAAAGTCTTAAACATCAACTTAAAATTGTATCATTAAATTGTACCATTGAGGATTAAGCTTGAAACCATTGAAAATTTAAATAATATAGACACATAATAATTTAGACAATAACTGATAAAATTTTAAAAAACATTTAACACGAAAATAATTACATACATGTGATTATGATACCCTTTTTGATGTGTAAATGTGCTAATTATTATACGCTTTTTTGTGTATACACATTACATTAATCAAAATATTTATATTGTGTAAAATAGTAACAATGGTGAAAATATAATTAATTAAAATATAATCATGAGATGAGATTCATAGTTTCCTAAAAGATTAATATATTTTTATACACAATTGCACTTATTATGTATTGAAATAAAAATACATAAAATCACTATATCAAGTAAGAGATTGATTAAATAAATCAAAACCAGCTTAAATAAAAATAATTCAGTTCAATTGATGTCCGTATGGCTTGAATATATATATATATAGATATATATAGTGAGGATGTCAGTAAAATTAAAAAAAAAACAGATTTTAATATATAAGAGACTCTTTTTCTGTTAATGTATTGATTGAAATTCTTAATTATGATATTTGAATTATCAATTGTGACATTAATATTTTACAATATAATACTCAAAATGTTGTCAATATGATGCCAATACAACACACACGAATAACTAATAACAATCTTCCATTAATTAAGAACTAATAATGCGTTTATATGGTTGGTATGATATTGGTGATTTGTGTGTATTTTTCTTTAATGCCTACTTTGGATGTCCTCACACATTCTAAGGTAGTATTTTTTTTTTAAATTTGAAATTTGAATGGGTTTGAATTTAGTTGAAATCTGAATAGGTTTGAGTGCATATATCTAAATGACATATTTATTTTCCTATTTTCAAAATCTGAATATAAGTGTTAAATTGTTTTTTTTTTAAAGAAAACATATGAAATATGATATGTTAACATATATAACTTCATAAATATTAACAATAGTTATATCTATTTTTAAACACATGACAAGTTATAATTAAATTAATTGATTAGTAAAAAAAAGTTTGATAATTTGTACTTTAACAAAGCATGAAAAAAAATTAAAAAAATTATTTTTTGACATTAATATATGATACTTATAATGCTATTTTAGTATATTAGATGATATTTTTTCTTGTTAATTATGTAAGCCAATTAAGAATTCTTTAATCAGTTAATTAAAATTAATGTATTAAACAAAACTCAAAAATCTATAAAAACAGTAGTTATAAGTACAAGGGGATTGATATATTATAAAACACATTCACCTAAAGTCCTATTATATTTAAAATTCTCATTTCACAATTAAAAAAAATGATAGTTGATAATGCACATAACACAAAAAAGGGATAAATAAACAAGTAATGAAAAGATAATTTATATAATAGGAAATAAACTTATTTAATAGGGTATTAATGACGGAGAATATTAAAATTCCATTAGATATTTTACCATTCAAATAAAATTTAAAATATTTAATTATTTTCATTCAGAATTAAACATATTATAATAAGACATGGTTATAGAAAACAACAACCTAAAAACTCCTTTAAGATTGTAATGTCAGAAAATAATTAAAATTCAACTTTAGAAAAAAAAAACAACCTTTAAGATTGATAACAATATTGCGATACATGTATTATCAATATTATTCTACCTATAAAGATATATTACACCAAATAGATTTGTAATATTAATTACTGTAGTGGTACACTTACATGTAATTTATATTCTCAACTAACATAGCATCTTATGTGTCTTATTAATTTGCTTGCTTTATTAGAAAAAAGAAGTTCATGGATACTATGTCATTACACTACAAAAAAAGTATAAATAGTTTATAACAAAAGTAATTTTAACTTAAAGTGTTATTGATAATTTAAAACTGTCAAATTGAAACCCAGAACATTAAACCATAAGCTAATATAAAGTAAACATGAAACTATTACTATTAAACACGAAATTCTTCCCCCAAATTTTAAATTATTTAATCTGAACTTTAACCATTAAACATGAAACATATCCCGTGAATTGGAAACAATTTTGTTAATGCTTGAAACCTAAAGTAAAAACAAAGAAATGAAGTTTTAAGCATTAAACTTGAAACCATCATCATCCAAGATGATATTGCTACTTACCTAGAACCTTTAATCATTAACTTGAAATTGCACCGCAAGAATTAAGGCCTTTAGCAACAAGTTTTTAGTGACAAAATTGTTTTTGTTGCCTTAAGTGTGTTATAACTCCATAAAAAAATTACATTGCCAAATACTTAAGAAATAATATAATATTTAATTAGTATTTTTAGCGATGAATATTTCGTAGCTAAAGATGTACATTAACAATGAATTAGCTTTTCGTTGCCAAAAGTTTTAGCGCCAAACTAAACATTTAGTTTTGTCACGAGAGAGTGACCAATGGCGACAAAAAATAGTTTGTTGCCAAATCTATGTAGCTAAAATTCTAAATTTAAAGTTTTAACTCTTGACTTTTTGTGACAAAATTTGAATTTTGCTGCCAAATGTGTATTTCTAATTTTGTCACTAAAAGTCAAAAATTAAAGATTTAAATAATTTTATTTTTGCCAAATTTTTTGATTTGTTGTGAAGATAAAGTTTGTCACTGAATGTATACCTTTAGCAACAAATATAAAATTTTGTCACTAAAAAAATTAAAAATTTTTAAAGTGAAAGGTAGGTGGTTTTCTGCCAAATTAAGTTTTGGTGACAGAAATTTCAATTTTGTTACTAAAAACTCTATCTTTCTATTTATATCTCATATACTCCATTTCTTTCGCTCTTTGATTCTATAACTTTTATTATAAATTCTCTCATAATTTTCTTTAGGGTCCAGCTATCTTGCTCATGGTGTTTGGTACCTCATTTTTTGTCTTTTTCAAAGTCACTGTTGGATTTAACGGAAGAGTTGTACAATGGCTTAGATGAGTTATTGGGTTATTAACATTAACGACCCCTATTTTTCATGTAAAATAAGAAAAATTAAATTTTTTAAAATTATGACATATAAGTCCATAATATTCTAATTTTTTTTGACACTATTGAACTAGGTTTCCAATTAAACGACTTATTGTTACATTTACTAATATCTCTTTAAATTAATAAATTTAGATATTAATTAATAAATTAACTAATTTATTATATAGTTAAATTATGTATATTATTTATTAACCATAATTAATGATAAATATAAATATGATTTTTTTAATTTAACATAATGGCAATCAATTTTCTCTCACCCACGCGAATAGGGTTCGAACCTGAAAACTTTCTTTTTTTCAACACAAGAAATTTTACTATTTCAAGTAGATGAAATGTACAAAATACGAAAATAAATTTAATTTCATATTTTATGAAGTTAATGTTTTATAATTTTTTTGTAGCATAATATTTATTTAACATACTGTAAATTATTTAATTATGTAGTAAAAATGTGTTAATTTACTAATAATAATAAATTGTTCGTTTATGAATTTGTAAAATCATTTTTGTTTGTTTGAACAATGAGTTTTGTATTTTTAGTTGAGTTTTTGTCCTCAAATAAAAAGAATAAATTTAATTGCACACTTAAAGAAATTGATATTTGTTACTCCACCCCAATAGTTTAAATAGTCATTAGCGTATATCCATACGGTTAAGGTCTTTTATTGAAGGGTATAAAAAAAGTTCTAAACAATTAGTCTATTTAAAAATAATTTAAATATTTGTTTAGTAAAAATAAATTAAAAATAAGTATTTTCTATTATTTATTCTCTCTTACTAACATCACACATTGAGAATAATAGAGATGGCAGTTCAGTACAAATCTATCAATTAAAATATAAGTCAATTAGTATAATTAATTGTGTCATAAATGAGTTATCATATTAGGAGTTTTAAAACCGAACCCAATACAGTTATTAATTGAGTTGACAGCTAGGAAGAGCAAACAAATCCATTCAAGTTGGATATCCAAGTATCTGATCCAAATAAATTGGATGATATCCATCCAAAATACTTCGGATTCGATTTATTTGATATCCATCCATGAACTTAAATATTAGTAATATTTAAGTGTAGGAGGCTAAAATTGAATACTATAATTAATATTTAAATTGTAAATTAGATGAAAAATCAAAATAACATTGCTAAAAATTATTGCACCGTCAATGACAACAATGACGACACAATCACTAAGAAATAGAAGTGAGTGAATAGAAACATGAATAGTATCAACAGATTCAAAATTCTCCGATCTATGTAATGTGTTAACACTAATATTTCTTTAATATTGTTTTGATGATAACAAACTTGATGAAGATTAATTAATCTTTAAAAGTCTAAAATTTTTATACTCTTTCAAATCATAATTCTCACACCATGAAGATTTTTACATTCTATGAAAAATGCTTAATAAGCAATAGCTTCATAAAAAAAAAAAAAAAAAAAAAAAAAAAAACCTTGAGTATTTTGAAAATGGTAGATAATGGCTCCGACATGTTACGATAACGGTTCGCCGATATCGATCGAACCGAGAAATCGGTTTACGGAAGATAACGGCTCGCCGACATTTTTGCTAACGGCTCGCCCGACTTTAAACAGAATGAATCTTAGTCTCGGGAAAACCGACATGTTGATAACGGCTCGCCGACGGAGCGGGGTGAGAATTAGCCACGGAAGATAACGGCTCGCCGACATCCTTTATAACGGCTCGCCGACATCAAAGAATGGAAATCCGACATGAAGATAACGGTTCGCCGACCTGGAAGGGAAGTGTGAAATTACCACGGAAAATAACGGCTCGCCGACATCTTTGATAACGGCTCGCCGACTTCAAACAGAAAAGCAATTTAAGCTTCTGGAAACTAACGGCGATCCGACATCTCTATAACGGCGATCCGACATTTTGAAAATCCAGCCCAACGGTCATATTGACCAGACAAACGGCGATCCGACATCCCACTAACGGCGATCCGACAGTGAGCAAAAAGTGAATAACGGCTAGTTTTCAGCTCCAACTATAAATAAGCTCATTCATATTCAAACAACTCTTGATTACAACACTACCATTGAGCTTATATTCGTGAACAACCTTCATAAGAGCTTTAAAAACACATTCTTACTTCATCTATCTCATACATTGGGCTTTGACTTGTAATCTTAAATATTGTGTGAGAGAAAACAATTTGTAATCTTTTGTTTTTGAGTGATTGTAAGTGTTGGGATACACTTGGGTTAAGAGATTGGGGATTATCTCTTATTGTAAAGGTTTATTGACACCTAGGAAGTCAATTGTAAGCATTTGAAGCCTTGGTGGCTTGCTTAGTGGAATCCTCTAGCCCGGAAAGCTTGGAGGCGTGGACGTAGGCGAGGTTGGCGAACCACGTAAAAATCTCGTGTTTGAATCTCTCTTTCCTTATCCTTTTATTATTGCTTTTTATTGAATTTATTGCTTTCACTTCCATTAAGGCATTAGATTGAATTGTGTTGTGATTTGCTTGCTTAGCTTAAGTTTCAAAAATCCAATTCACCCCCCCTCTTGGGTTGCACACTTACATTTCAATTGGTATCAGAGCTTGGTTCTCTTGTTAGGACTTAACAGTCTAGAGTAAAAGATCCATGGCAACCCAAAATGATTCAACCTTTAGGGAAGGACAATCCACAACAAGACCACCGTTCTTTGTCGGGAATGACTACCCATATTGGAAAACTAGGATGAGAATTTATTTACAAGCACTAGACTATGAAATTTGGGAAGTTGTATGTGATGGTCCATTCATGCCCTTGACTAAAAACGAAGTAGGGGAAGATATTCCAAAACCTTCACGGGAATGGAATGATTTGGAGAAGAGAAAAGCTTCTCTAAATTCCAAAGCTATGAATGCCTTATTTTGTGCTCTTGATAAGAAGGAGTTTCATAGAGTGTCCATTTTGTGAAAGTGCTAATGAAATTTGGCACAAACTTGAGGTCGTGTATGAAGGCACGAATCAAGTAAAAGAGTAAAAATTAGTAGGTACACTCGACAATATGAATTATTCCAAATGGAACAAAATGAGAGTGTATATTCTATGTATACTAGATTCACGGACATAGTGAACACTTTAGGAGCCCTAGGAAAAACCTTTTCTAATAGCGAGAAAGTTAAGAAAATCATTAGGTCGCTACCTAAGGAATGGAGACCAAAAGGACTGCCATTGAGGAAGACAAAGATTTAAATGTTTTACCTATTGATGATTTAATTGGCTCTCTCATTTCATATGAAGAGGATTTGGCAGTAGAAAAAGGGCATGAGGAAAAGAAGAAAAACATTGCTCTCAAAGCCTCAAAACGTGAGAGTGATGAGGAAAGCGAGATGGATGATGAGGAGTTGGCAATGTTGGCTAGAAGATTCAGAAAATTTTACAAGAAGAATAATGAGCGAGAGAAAGTTCGGAGGTTACAAGAATAAAAAGGAGAAGAAAGAACCAATCACTTGCTATGAATGCAAGAAGCCCGGACACATCGACCGGAATGTCCTCTCCTCAACAAACTCAAGAAGAAAGCTATGGTGGCCACATGGGATGATAGCGATGAGGAATCAAGTGATGAGGAAGAGCAACAAGAAATGACAAACTTAGCTCTCATGGCTTTTGGAGAAGAATCATGTGATGAACTTGATGAGGTAAGTGATCTTCCTACATATGATGAATTGCATGATGCCTTTAAAGAATTGCATGATGAATTGATGAAGATGGGTAAAAAGAATGTTTGCCTTAAAAGGAAAATGGTAGAGCTTAAAAATGAAAATGAATCATTTAGTGCAAAGATTGCTTGCCTAGAATTGGAGAATAAAACTTTGCATGATAAAGTTTCATTATTTGAGATCTCTAGCACATCACATGAGCATTTAGAATCACATGTGGATGACTTGAAAAATGAAAATGAAATGCTTAGAAAGAAGAGCAATGATCTAAATGAGATTGTGCTAAAATTTACAAATGGGCAAAAGATGTTGGATAACTTGCTTAATTCACAAAAGTGTGTGTTTGACAAAGGAGGAATTGGTTACAAACCAAATTTGAAACAAAAATATTACAAGAACTACTTTGTAAAGAATACATCTATTAACAATCAAATTGCATGTCATTATTGTAATCAAGATGGTCATATGAAAGATAGATGTCCAGTAAAGAGAAATGCATTTTATGGTGTGAAATGTGTTTGGGTTCCAAAAGGAACCATTGCTAACTCACAAGGACCCAAAAAGGTTTGGGTACCTAAAACTTGAGACTTTTTCTGCAGGGCTTGAAGAAGAAGAAGAATAAGTGGTACTTGGACAGCGGTTGTTCAAGACACATGTGAGGAATTATTCTTGGTTTTCAAGTTTTACCAAAATCGAAAATGGTGGAGAGGTATCATTTGGAGATAATTCAAAAGGAAAAATCATTGGCATTGGCAATGTCGGTAATGTATCCTCTACTCTTATTGAAAATGTATGTTTGGTTGAAAACTTGAAACACAATCTTCTTAGCATTAGTCAATTATGTGATAAAGGATATAGAGTTATCTTTGATGAATCAAAATGTCTTATTGAGAATGCATGTGATGGCAAGGTTTTGTTTGTAGGAAATAGATGTGTTAATGTTTATACTATCAATATAGATTGTGCATTCTCAAATGATAAATGTTTCTCCGCATTGCATGATGATGGTTGGTTGTGGCATAGAAGATTAGGTCATGCTAGTATGGATTTGATTTCAAAAATTGTGAAAAATGATTTGGTTAAAGGTCTTCGAAAATCAATTTTCAAAAAGATAGAATTTGTGAAGCTTGCCAATTTGGAAAACAAATCAAAACTTCTTTCAAAAGCAAGAAAAATATCTCTACTTCAAAACCTCTTCAATTACTTCACATAGATTTATTTGGTCCTTCTAGATATGCTAGTTTAAGTGGCAAATATTATGCTTGTGTAATTGTGGATGATTTCTCTAGATTCACATGGGTATTGTTCTTAACTAATAAGGATGATGCTTTTGATGCATTTAGAATTTTCTGTAAAAAGGTTCAAAATGAAAAAGGATATTCAATTACTTGTATTAGAAGTGACCATGGTGGAGAATTTGAAAATCATGCATTTGAGAAGTTTTGTAATGAGTTTGGCATTGAGCATCAATTTTCATCACCTAGGACTCCTCAACAAAATGGAGTTGTAGAGAGAAAGAATAGGTCTATTCAAGAAATGGCTAGGACCATGCTAAATGAAAACTCTTTACCAAAATATTTTTGGGCCGAAGCCGTCAACACCGCATGTTATGTTTTGAATCGTGTGTTGATTAGACCTAATCTTAATAAAACTCCATATGAGCTTTGGAAAGATAGAAAACCCAACATTGGCTATTTCAAAGTTTTCGGATGCAAATGTTTTATTTTGAACACAAAAGATAATCTAGGTAAATTTGATTCAAAATCTGATGTTGGTATCTTTCTTGGCTATTCAAACTCAAGCAAAGCTTATAGAGTTTATAATAAAAGAACTTTGGTTGTAGAAGAATCTATGCATGTCTCTTTTGATGAGTCTAATCCCTCTCTGCGGAGAAAGGAGTTGTTGATAATAATGCAGAAGAAGAACATCAAGAAGAATCATCAAATGACAACCAAAAGGATGCACCTCATGGAATTCAAGAAGAGCATCATGAAGAAACAAATGCAGAGCAAAATGGAGGTAATTCTCAAACACTCCCCAAGGAGTGGAGGTATGTCTCTTCTCACCCTACAGATGTAATTTTAGGAGATCCCTCACGAGGTGTTACAACTAGATCATCACTTAGGAACACTTGCGAACATGCTGCATTTATTTCTCAAATGGAACCAAAATCCCTTGCGGATGCGGAAAATGATGAGTCTTGGATTATGGCAATGCAAGAGGAGTTGAATCAATTTGAGAGAAACAATGTGTGGGAATTAGTCCCCAATCCGGAACATCAATCTGTTATAGGTACCAAATGGGTATTTAAAACAAAATGGATGAATCCGGTGTGGTTGTAAGAAATAAAGCTAGATTAGTGGCTCAAGGTTACAACCAAGAAGAAGGTATTGATTTTGATGAAACATTTGCACTGTAGCTAGATTAGAATCTATTAGGATGTTGTTAGCATTTGCATGTTATAAAGATTTCGTTTTATTTCAAATGGATGTCAAAAGTGCTTTCTTAAATGGTTATATTATGGAGGAAGTGTATGTCAAACAACCTCCTGGTTTTGAAAATGAAAAATTTCCAAATCATGTTTACAAATTATCAAAAGCATTGTATGGTTTAAAACAAGCACCTAGAGCATGGTATGATAGGCTTAAAAATTTCTTGTTGGATAATGGTTTTCGATGGGAAAAGCAGATACAACTCTTTTTATTAAGAATAAGAATCAAGATATACTTGTTGTTCAAATTTATGTTGATGATATTATTTTTGGTTCTACTAATGAATCTTTGTGCAAAGAGTTTTCATCTTGTATGAGTCAGGAATTTGAGATGAGTATGATGGGAGAACTGAAATATTTCCTTGGACTCCAAATCAAGCAAAACAATGAGGGAATTTTCATAAACCAAGCGAAATATGTCAGAGATTTGCTAAAAAGATTTGGCATTGATGACTCAAACACCAAGAGCACTCCAATGAGCACAACGATTAAGCTTGACAAAGATGAAAAAGGTAAAAAGTTGACATTAAAAAATATCGAGGTATGATCGGCTCTTTACTTTACTTAACCGCAAGTAGACCCGATATCATGTTTAGTGTATGTTTGTGTGCAAGATTTCAATCATGTCCCAAGGAATCTCATTTGCTTGCTGTTAAAAGAATTTTTCGCTATTTGAATGGAACTATAGATCTTGGTCTTTGGTATCCTAGAGGAACACATATAGATTTAACTTGTTATTCGGATGCCGACTTTGCTGGTTACAAAGTTGATAGAAAAAGTACTAGTGGAACTTGCTATTTTCTTGGTCATTCACTTGTTTCATGGTTCAGTAAGAAACAAAATTCGGTTGCACTCTCAACCACTGAGGCGGAATATATTGCCGCAGGAAGTTGTTGTGCACAAGCCCTTTGGATAAAACAAACTCTTAAAGACTATAGCATTATTCTTGAACAAATTCTATCAAGTGTGATAATACTAGCACCATAAATCTTTCAAAGAATCCCATTCAACACTCTAGAACCAAGCATATAGAAATAAGACATCATTTCTTGAGAGATCATGTTCAAAAGGAGACATTGCATTAAAGTTTATTTCTGAGAAAAACAACTTGCCGATATATTTACCAAACCTCTTGGCGAAGAGCAATTTTCAAAAATTCGGCATGAACTTGGGATGATGAAATTTTCACATTAACCTTTCTATTCATGTCATTGAGTCTACAAAATTGTTTGATTGATTGATATTTTGATGATTTAATAGCCATGAAATGCTTAAGCATAATTTTGCCTTATTGATTCTTGAATGTTTCTATGAATTGAATGCATGTAAAACATTTTTGAATGTATGTAAGCTTGTGAATCATGCATTAAAATGGCTTATAAAATATTTTGGATCAATTAAATGATCTTGAAATATATTATTTGTTGGCCAAATACTAAACTAGATGTGCGAAATCATAAGTTGTATAAAGCGGATGCCGTTATTTGATAAACGGCTAACCGTTTTCGGCAACGTTGCCAAGCATTACGGGCGCTGTCGGTTGCCGATATCTCATATAACGGCTCACCGTTTTCTAAAGACAACTTCATACACATTACGGGCGATGTCGGTTTCCGATATCTCGGATAACGACTCACCGTTTTCTAAAAACTGACTTGATACCATTCTACGGGGCTGCCGGTTCGCGATATCTCGAGATAACGGCTCACCGTTCTCTAAAAATACATTACGACGTTTATTTGTCGGTTTGCGATATCGTTGATAACGGCTCACCGTTTTTAGAAAGACATTTGATACACATTACGGGCGCTGTCGGCTCGCCGATATTATATAACGGCTCGCCGATATCACAGAATAAGTGAACATGACTCGTCTTCTTCCTCATTTCAACCCCGATGTTTTTTTTCTCTCTCTCAACCGCGTTGCTCACCATTTTCTTTCTCAAATCAGTCATTCCTTGTCTTTTTGCGTCAATTTGAAGCTCTAGAAACCTTTTTCATCATCCTTAACATCCTTTTAACCGATCAAAATTCGTTTTAAAGCTTGAAATTGAAAAATCCCAAAATCAAAACCCTAGAACCATGACATTAAAGACATTCTTGTCCAAATTGGCTCAATTTCTTTCAAATTCCGTTCATAATCTCTCTTTAAACACTCCATCTCTCTTTCTATTCGTTTATTTTCTTCCCAAAACAACAATGGCTTCACGACCAAGGCGTGCCGAACCAAAAATCTTTGCACCGCGTGAACCCGATCCTCTCGGCTTCCTTACCGGGACTTTGAAAGTCTCCATTTTCGCAATCTTTGACTCATTTCAGCGTTTTCACGATAAGTTCATGGGAAAACCGGTAACTCCCTCCTTTTATCTTGATATTGAAGAATTTTCAGATATTACTATTTGTGGGAGTAGTATTACGCACATGCTTAGGCATTGGAATGAGGCCTTTAGTATAGAAGAACATGTTTATGAAAATCTTGTGCGTGTCTTTTATTCCAATATGGAACTTTCCCCCTCTAGGCAAAATCGTGTTATTACATATGTAGGAGGAGTTCGTATTGAGTTTAGTGAGGAAGATTTGTGTCGTATTCTTGGGATTCGTTACGGAGGCATCGATATTTATACCACTAGGAAGGAGCTTGAATTTAGTGGATTCCGTCATAAGGATGGAGTACGGAACATTTGTAGACGTAGAGATCTATCGATGACATATGTTCTCTGTCCTTTAGGTCTCAGCTTCTTCCATTTCAGGTTCGAGTTATCCACATCATCCTCCAACATATGGTCACACCTAGACAGGGTCATCTGGAGTAGAGGTAACTAGGTTAGATGTCGGTATACTAGACTCCTCATCCGTACGAAATGTGAGCTTATCTACATTATCCTTCGTCATATCTTTGTCCACTCTAAAGTGACCAACCGGTCCCTTCCATATGGCAAAAGCATTATTACTAGGATTATGAGACATTTCGATGTTCCTATCACTTTGAGCCGTGTATGTCGAGACCAGAAAACTAGGTCGTGATATTATGTCTTCGATAGGATTCTTTAAGAAGCGTGGGCGGTGGGTAAAAACAACCTCTCCAAGAATGAAGACACCTTACTTGCCCCGGAGGATAATCGCATGCTCAGCGATATCTATTCAGCGGATGAGCTGCCCGACTTTCGCCTTGGAGCTAGACCACGTGTCTCGCCGGCAGAAGCAGCGGCAGATGCAGCGAAAGCACCATCGGCGGCGGCAGCCCAGACAGCGGCGGCGGCGCGAGCGCCGCGAAGCATCTTCTCGAGGATGATGTGCCCGGTAAGCCGGTGCCTCTGCCGCATCCTCGCTCATGAGGACCGTCTTGGCAGCTCTTGCGAGTTGATACACTCTCCCCGGCGGCGGCACTTCACTCGACTTCACAACCTTTCGGCGGCGGGTGCTTGATCGGAGATGGAGTTGATTCTTTGGGCGGCGTAAGATTCTCGGTCATCTCGGCTATGATCCCGTGAGTTCCTCTTCATGACCCCCCACTCTAGTTTACGCTCATATGCATTTCGCACAAACATTGCACATTTCATGCACTTTATATGATGTTATTTGTTTCTTTTTTTTTTTTTTTGATGGAGATTTGAACCTTGTTTATGATTGTGATTGATTTTGTTGGATATTTGAAATTTGTGTATGATTGTGTTTTGATGATATGACTATCTTTTGAGTATGTTGATGAAGATTGTGTTGGATTGGAAGGTTGTTGCTAAATTGGAGTTTATATGGAAGTGTTTTAACTGTTTTGTTTTTGCGGATATGTTCAGTTTTTGAGGGGAAGTTCTGCCAAAATTTTCGCAAGACATGGTAACTTCTATTTTTTTTCAGCTAATCGCACTCATTTCTTTTTGATGCTGAAGGGGGAGAATAATTTAAAATCTGTTAATAAAATATTTGATTTGAGTTTAAGCATGGTTTAAAAAGTGTGTATGAAAATAGGGGGAGCTAAACTCTACAATTCTTTTTCAAAGGGGGAGCACATATTTAGGGGGAGCAATAATTGAACAAATATTTTTTCTCAAAGTTTGTCATCATCAAAAAGGGGGAGATTGTTAACACTAATATTTCTTTAATATTGTTTTGATGATAACAAACTTGATGAAGATTAATTAATCTTTAAAAGTCTAAAATTTTTATACTCTTTCAAATCATAATTCTCACACCATGAAGATTTTTACATTCTATGAAAAATGCTTAATAAGCAATAGCTTCATATAAAAAAAAAAAAAAAAAAAAAAAACCTTGAGTATTTTGAAAATGGTAGATAATGGCTCGCCGACATGTTACGATAACGGTTGCCGATATCGATCGAAGCGAGAAATCGTTTACGGAAGATAACGGCTCGCCGACATTTTTGATAACGGCTCGCCGACTTTAAGAAATGAATCTTAGTCTCAGGAAAACCGACATGTTGATAACGGCTCGCCGACTGGAGAAATTGAGAATTAGCTTCTGGAAGATAACGGCTCGCCGACATCCTTTATAATGGCTCGCCGACATCAAACAGAATGGAAATCCGACATGAAGATAACGGGTCGCCGACCTGGGATGGAATTGTGAAATTAGCCACGGAAAATAACGGCTCGCCGACATCTTTGATAACGGCTCGCCGACTTCAAACAGAAAAGCAATTTAAGCTTCGGGACACTAACGGCGATCCGACATCTCTATAACGGCGATCCGACATTTTGAAAATCCAGCCCAACGGTCATATTGACCAGACAAACGGCGATCCGACATCCCACTAACGGCGATCCGACGGTGAGCAAAAAGTGAATAACGGCTAGTTTTCAGCTCAACTATAAATAAGCTCATTCATATTCAAACAACTCTTGATTACAACACTACCATTGAGCTTATATTCGTGAACAACCTTCATAAGAGCTTTAAAAACACATTCTTACTTCATCTATCTCATACATTGGGCTTTGACTTGTAATCTTAAATATTGTGTGAGAGAAAACAATTTGTAATCTTTTGTTTTTGAGTGATTGTAAGTGTTGGGATACACTTGGGTTAAGAGATTGGGGATTATCTCTTATTGTAAAGGTTTATTGACACCTAGGAAGTCAATTGTAAGCATTTGAAGCCTTGGTGGCTTGCTTAGTGGAATCCTCTAGCCCGGAAAGCTTGGAGGCGTGGACGTAGGCGAGGTTGGCCGAACCACGTAAAAATCTCGTGTTTGAATCTCTCTTTCCTTATCCTTTTATTATTGCTTTTATTGAATTTATTGCTTTCACTTCCATTAAGGCATTAGATTGAATTGTGTTGTGATTTGCTTAGCTTAAGTTTCAAAATCCAATTCACCCCCTCTTGGGTTGCACACTTACATTTCATAATGGTGGCAATGTTGTCGGATAAATGGCGATAAATGTGCCTTCCAAAGCAAACAACTATAGCAAGACCCCATGAAAGGTGGTAGTGTAATGTAACTTGTGTTTTTGTGGTGTAATTATGGTTGCAGTTATTTTGAAAAGGGCGTGCAACTCTACATATCACCATTTTCTGGCATTAAGAATATCATTGTGTAGATCATCCAATTTCAAGTCTAATGGCACCTTTATGGCCACTTTCGATTAATAATGTCATTGTACGCGAGGGGCCACTAGTGATTGTCTATATTTTTTAATGTAAAATATCTTTTTGTAATTAATTAAAAAATAAGAGTAATAATTTTATTTTATTATTCTATTTCTATATTGAATATAATTTTAATTACCTTTTAATTAAAATGGTTGAACCTGGATAATTCAGGTTGGGTTTAACACGCACTGGACGAAATTAAATTCGGAATCCAGATGCAATTTGAACTTGGAAATATTCGGCTCAGGTTTTGAATTTGGGTGAATCCGAAACCCGGATCCGAATGTATTTATTTTTATATTAGTTTTGCTCACTATAAATAGAAACAATTGAAAAAAAAAGCATTGCCCTAGTTTCAATTTCACAGCCGCGCCGCCAAAGCCGAAAGCCAAATATTTCCTCATCAAATCACCGTGAATCGTGTTGTGTTCGTCATCCTTACTGCGAAAGCTCGAATCAAATTGCCAATATTTATCACCAAAGATGGCGATACAGTCGAGAAAAAGAAGAAGAAGGCGAAGATGACCAATCTTGAAGCAGGTCTATCTCGATATCGATATCTCTAGCAAGGCCACGGGCAAGCAATTTCATCAATGATATTTTTGAGAACTTGGCCCAAAAACTTGATTTCATTCATTTTAGGTTCTGATTATTGGAAAGGTATTGGATTGTGATTTGATAGGAGTATGAACAAGGCAATTACAAAACAAGGAAAGGCTATAAATGGGATTCTGAAAATTACTTTTTGTCGTTTTAAGATTGTGAGTTCGAGAAGCTTTGGACTTTGGTTTAGTGAACTTATTGATAATAATCCTGGCTTTAGTTATTTAATGTTCATCAATTCATCGTTTATTCCTTGCAGGTTGCAGCAAGTAAAGTTTTCAAAGCAAATAAGAGAAATTAGGTTCCAAAAAAGATTATTCGGGTTTGAAACCCGGAATTAGGAAACTCGGATATTTCTTGACGTAACCCTTACTGTCCCCGCAGTCAAAAAATTCAGTTTTTGTTCGGATCTGGTAAGATGAATTGTCATCCTAGTCTGAAATTGGAAAGGCCAAACCTAAACACAAATCCAAACCCGAATTTTGCCATTCCCAGTGTAGGTGCAGGACTAATGTGTAAAAATTTAAAAGTTAATAGCTTTTTTGTTTTCATATCAAATAACAGGACTCAATTGTAGTTGACCTTGAAAAAAACAAAAAGAATGGGTACCAAACCTGTGTTGCAACTTAGTTGTACCCTTTACTTTAACTTCCATTCTCTTATCTCTAATGTATAATTCTCGTTCTCTCATTCTCTTACTCAATCTCTATCTTTTTATCTCTTCTACTTTTCTTTAATATGGTGTAATTTTTTAATTTTTTATTTATCTTTTTTATTGCAATCTTACATGATTATTATATTTAGAAGCTAACTAGTTATTTGTTGTGTTATTTTTGTAGGAAATGTTGAAGTTCAATTACACCACGTATAATAATCATGCAAATATTTATGTTATCTACTGCACATGTAAAACCTATTTCCATAACCTGAAATCATTAACAATAAATTTGTTTAGGGTGAAAGCCATTATGACCAGGCACCCATGAGCATAAATGTGCGCTCCTCAACCAAAAGCAACCCCTTGAGGAAAACTCATTCCCAAGGAGCCATCTACTGGTTGTTATGATATGGATGGTCAAAGGGCATGCAACAAGAGACTCTGGTCGAGTTGGATCAAAGACTTGGTCAACGACAGTTATCAGTATGGGGATTTCCTACCGAGAGTTCGGACATGAAATCCACTCAACAACGGTTGTGACACATGTCCACCCACTAACCCAGTAATGATCGTGGGGAGAGGAAGCCAAATATTCCGATTAGATATAAAAGGTACAGAGGATGAAGGTAAGGGGATTGGACACTCTAGGGATGGCAATGGATCAGATCTGACCCAAGATCCACATTATCCAAATCCAATTGGATCAAATTTGGGTCGGATTAAAATGGATTTGGATCGGATTTGGATATTCATGCGTGGATTTAAGACGGATCTGGAGCAAGTTTGGATTTATCTTAATATTTAGATCCAGATCCATATCCACTCACCATTTAATGTAATTTTATTTTAAAAAATTCTTAACAATTATGTAATTATAAATGATAATAAAATTTATAAATGATGATAAAATTTGTTCATTAGCTTGTATTTAAGAATCTTAAAACTTAAAGGTATTTAAATGATAGTAAGACAAAAATTTATCAGGTGTAAAATAAAATTAGGATAGCCTACCCTAATTTTTTAAAAGTTTTTCACTCTATAATTTAGTCTCTTCTTTTTCTATTTAGTCTACTCTCGCTTTTTCACTTCTTTGAATGCTTGGATCGGTCCTTAAATTGATAGGAAAATCTATAGACTTAAGTTTTTTTTTCTATTATTTTCTCATAATCTTATTTATTTTGTATAATCACTAATCAATGGTGGCTATCAACTATAAAATAATTATGTTAATCATATATTTAGTTAAATATGATCATAATAAAAATAATAAAGCACTAAATATAATAAATCATTTTTAACTTATATGTTATTATTTAATGATATAGGAATGATGATGGTGTACTGTGGACATCAGGATGGTAAATGAAACATTAAAATATTGTAATGATCTTATTTCTGCAATTAATTTTGATGGATATTTTATTATCTTTTTTATTTGTTTATTTTTGTGTAAAAATACTTATTAGATTTTTTATAAAAATTATATAAGTTAATTGTTGTTACAAATGCATTTTAGTCTTAAATTTTCTTTCTAAAAAAAATATTGATCTCTTATTATTGAGATTTAGAATTCGTGACGGATCTAGAGTAGATTTGGATTTTAATTTTTCTTTTTGGATTTGGAGTAGATATAGATCTTTATTTTTTGTTTCGGATTTAGATATGGAGCGAAAAATATAGATCCATGACGGATCTGGAGCAGCTACGGATCTTAATTTTTATTATAGATTTGGATCTGGAGCAGTGTAGATCCAACCCATATCTGCTCCATTGCCATCCCTAGGACACTCTAAGATTGAACTGATCTATATTCGGTTTCTCCCTGTTTTTCACAATTTCTATTAATTTTACTTTTCTTGCCTTAAAACCAAATTCTCTTAACTTGAAACACGGATAATAACAATTTCACCATAGGATTAGTGGTATAAATTTTCCAAGTAAACCCAAATTGCTAACTTGAGAATCGGAGGGTCTATGCTGGAAAACCCTTCGGCGTCCTCTGGCTGTTTATTTTGAATGCAAGAGTATTTGGAGGAAAAACCTGAGTTAGCGAGATCCTGTTCATTAAGAGAGAAAGCAGCACAGAATCGTTCCTCAATCAACTATAAATCTAAGTGTTAACGTGGTTGTCTAGTCGCTACTCGACTCGACCAAAATTTTACATCAACAAAATTTATATCTTGCATCATCAAACAAGAAACTAATGCTAACCTTAAACACTCGACCATCATGAAATAGTTAACCATTAATATGAGACCTCAAAGTGTTAAATCTAAATCCATTTAATGCATATTGGAAGCTTGATCATTAAGCTTGAATTAATGTCATTAAATACGATATGTATACTAACTTGAAACTTTTGATCATTAACTTGTAATTATTACCGTTAAACAAAAAATTTTTAAGTGGTGACTTGAAATTGTTTAATAAACACCTAAAGCCTAGTATAGATAATATAAAATCACGAGCATTAACTTGAAACCACTACCATTAAACATGAAATCAATTTTCATTTACACATATATTTTTTATTGATTATTTAAATATTATTTAATTTTTATTATTTTTTAATTTAAGCTATATATAAATATATTAATTATTATTTTATTATTGAATATCTTAAAGCACAACCGGTTGCAAAAAACTGGTTGTTGCCCATCTTTTTCTTCTTTTATTCTTTAATGTTTGGCTGCCACTTGGCATCTTTTTCTTCTTTTATTCGTTAATGTTTGTCTGCCACTTGGCAGCCAAATTTAGAAGTACATGTCCATTAATAAAAGACAAGTTTTTTTTTTATTATGTTATACACATATTGTTACTGATATTACATTAGACGTTACAATTAATATTTACAATCATCCTAAACAACTGGGACCACCGCAATACATTAATACATTGAAGCACTTGCCCAGATACTTTAAACCCTCCAGAATATTTGATAGATGCCTACTCCACACATATTTCGTAAGGGAGAGACTGTCTCCACTCAATTAGCTGATAACTGAGGGAGTACTGAAACTAACCTTCATAAAGCTCTTATGGAGGCTCGAACCTTTGCACTCAAAATTGTAAGTGCAAGGCTTCTCCCATTGGACTAAAGACTCATTAGTAATAAAAGACAAGCTTTAGTAGATGGTAAAGTCTTTTCTTTTGAAACATTGTTTTTATTTAGAAAATGTGGCAAGAACTGCAAAAATGTGGATAATAGGATGGTAAATATATCTAGATTTGGTATCGATTTAAAAAAATATGGATCTGCACATTAAGAAATGCGGATTTGGATCTTAAAATTTAAAATTCATGAGGATTCAAATATGGATCTAGATGCAAGTGCATCTGGAAAATCAGATATCTAGGTTCGCATAATTTTTAATTAAATTATTTATCAAATTAAAATTAAATAAAAAATACATATAAGTTAAATGAAAAAAAATAATGCGATTAATTAAAAAAATACATATTGGATTAAGAAATATATTGAGATTCGTATTATTTTATGCGGATTTGTGGTGTTTTTATAATTTTATTTGTGGATTTACAGTGGTGCTAGATTTGGATTTATGTTATTCTTGATGTTTAATTTATGTTGTGGTATTTGTATTTGTGAATTTATGGTGTTGTATGTTATTCTAGGTATGGAATTGTTAATTGTTGAATTATGATTGGATTTTATTTGCTATTAGATAAATTGTTGAATTTTAAATTATATTTTAAATTATTTAATTTTAATTTATGTGTATCTGAATGTCTAGGATATCTGTTTGCAATCTATGCAGATATTACCTACATCCGAATCTGCCGAATCTATATCTGAATGCACCTACATCTGAATCCGGATCCAGATTTGTCATCCCTAAATGTGGCAGCGTTCTAAAAACATCAGTTTTTCGGTTGCTCACATCCATGCCACATGCCTTGTTAATTTAGGTCTTGAGTTTTGAACTTTTGTATGGTGAAGATTCATCAACACTTAATAAGGTTGAAAAAAGAACAAAAAGAAAAAAGTGGGTCATTTTTTTCTTCTAAGGTGAACAGTGATCTCAAAGACTAAAGATTTCTTCTATTAGAAATCGGCCAATATTTATAAATAATGAGTGACTTGAGATTAGGTTTTTCTTTGAACCCTATTCCTGAGGATGGGTGTCAACAGTCATTACTATATCGGTGGACATAAATTTAGATTATTTAGTTATGAGAAGATATAAATATATATTCCTTATGTGCCAATTTCTCGATTCTTTTGACTTTAGGCATAATTTCTTTAATTTAGATTGTGGATTCCAGAACTAGCATGATTCTAATTCCTCTTCTTGTCATTTTTCTTATAAGTTCCTAAAAAATTTTATTTCAAATATTATTTCCCGCAGAATGGTTCTTGCTGAAGTAAAAGGATGGACATAAGGTGCAATAAAGTGCCTTTAAAATACGGTGTCTACAACTACCTTGACAAAACTTAATGAAAATGCTACTTTGACAAAAATTTGACAAATAAAATTTTGATAAAAACATGAAATGACTGAAATGCCTTGACAAAAAACTAATTTTGACAAAAGAAATAAACATTTAAAAATGGGTATGGAAGGTGCCATAAATTTCTACAACCAATTTAAATTGACATTTTGGTTTTGGCATGGTACTGAAGGTTAGGGATGAAAAAATCTAGATCCAAATCTGGATGTAAGTGCATTCAGATCCAGATTGATATTCTTATATTCAGATCCGCAAAAAAATATGCGGATCTGGATGTGGGTAATATCCACACAGATTGCGGATGGATATCCTGGATATCCGGATCCGCAAAAATTAAAATTCAATAATTTAAAATTTAACAATTCACCTAATAATATCAAATAAATTCAATCATAATTCAACAATCAACAATTTAATACCTAGAATAACATAGAACGCTGTAAAGTCACAAATAAAAATATTACAACATAGATCAAACATTAAAAATAACATAAATTTAAGTCTATCATCACCACAAATCCACAAATAAAATTATAAAAACAGCACAAATCCACATAAAATAATGCGGATCCCAATATATTTCTTAATTTAATTTAACTTATATATTTTTCAATTAATCCATTATTATTAATTAAAAGTACATAAGTTAAATTAAATTAAGAAATATATCGAGATTTGCATTATTTATGTAGATTTGTGGTGTTTTTATAATTTTATTTGTGGATGTGCAGTAGTGCTAGATTTGGATTTATGTTATTCTTCATGTTTAATTTATGTTGTAATATTTTTATTTGTGAATTTATAGTGTTGTATGTTATTCTAGGTATTGAATTATTGATTGTTGAATTATGATTGGATTTTATTTGGTATTATTAGATAAATTGTTGAATTTTAAATTATATTTTAAATTATTAAATTTTAATTTATCCGTATCCGAATGTCTAGGATATCAGTTTACAATCCATGCAAATATTACCCGCTTCTGAATCCGCTAAATCCATATCTGGATGCACCTACATCTGGATTTAGATATAGATTTGCCATCCCTAAATGTGGTAGCCTACAAAAACATCAGTTTTCAATTGCTCATGTCCATGCCACATACCTTGTTAATTTAGGTCTTGTATGGTGAAGATTCATCAACACCTAATAAGGTTGAAAAAAAAATAAAAGAAGAAAGTGGGTTGTTTTTTTCCCTTCTAAGGTGAGCAGTGATCTCAAAGGCTAAAGATCCCTTCTCTTTGAGATGGGCCAATATTTATAAATAATGAGTGACTTGAGATTAGGTTTTTCTTTGAACCCTATTCCTGAGGATGGGTGTCAGCAATCATTACTATATTGGTGGACATAAATTTAGACTATTTAATTATGGGAAGATATAAATATATATTTCATATATGCCTATTTCTCGATTCTTATTACTTTAGGCATAATTTCTTTAATTTAGACTGTGGATTCCAGAGCTAGCATAATTCTAATTCCACTTCTTGTCATTTTTCTTATAAGTTTCTAAGAAATTTTATTTTAGATATTATTTCCTGTAGAATGATTCCTGCTTAACTAAAAGGGTGGACATGGGGTGCAATATAGTGCCTTTAAAATATGGCATTTATAGCTATCCTGACAAAACTTAATGAAAATGCTGCTTTGACAAAAATTTGACAAATGAAATTTTGACAAAAATATGAAATGACTTGACAGAAAACTAATTTTGACAAAAGAAATAAACATTTAAAAAATGGGTTTGGAAGGTGCTATAAACTTCTACAACCTATTTAAATTGACATTTTGGTTTTGGTATTGTACTGAGGGTTAGGGATGGTAAAATTTGGATTCGGATATAGATGTAGGTGCATCAAGATCTAGATCTGGATTGATGTTTTTATATTTGAATTCACATTCGGATTCGCAAAAATATGCGGATCTGAATGCGAGTAATATCTGTACGAGTTACGAGCAGATATCCTAGATATCTAGATCTGTAAAAATTAAAATTCAATAATTAAAAATTCAACAATTTTCCTAATAATATCAAATAAAATCCAATTATAATTCAACAATAAAAAATTTAATACCAAGAATAATATACAACACCATAAAGTCACAAATAAAAATATCACAACATAGATCAAACATCAAGAATAACATAAATTCAAATCTAGCATCACCACAAATCTACAAATAAAATTATACAAACACCACAAATCCACATGAAATAATGCGGATCCCAATTATTTCTTAATTTAATTTAACTTATATATTTTTTAATTAATCCTATTATTTTTTTTATTTAACTTATATATTTTTATTTAATTTTTATTTAATAAATAATTTAATTAAGAAATAATGCGAATCCAGATAAATATCTTAATTTAATTTAACTTTTATATTTTTTAATTAATCTTATTGTGTTTTTCATTTAACTTATATATTTTTCATCTAATTTTAATTTAATAAATAATTTAATTAAAAAAATAATACGAATTCGAATATCTAATTTTTTAAATAAATTTACATCCAGATTATCATGAATTCTAATTTCAAGAATATAATTCAATATTTTTTAATGTACAAATTCAGATTTTTTCAGATTTTTATATATCTGGACCGGATCCAGATATTTTACCATCCTTACTGGTAAAATAGTTCACTAGTCCAAATTCCTTTCATGTTTTTTTTTTCCCGACAAGGTGGCTTCAGTCAACATCCGCGCACTGTAATTAGTGTTTTTTTATGGGACTTTTGGCCCTGCAATCGTGACTTTTGAGGTCTTCTTTACCCAATAAATTTGATGACAATGCAACGTTACAGACTCTGTATGTAACAGCTCAGTGCAAACTGACCTTGCATCAGCTAAATTCCAAGAACGTTTCCTCTCTCCTGCAACGCGTGATGCTCCCCATTTGCTACGTTACATACAGAGTCTGTAACGTGGCAAGGTAAATTTGAAAGCATTCAAGAAAGTCATTGCATGCTACGACATGGCGGCTTCAGTCAACATCACTGTACTCTAAATAGTGTTTTTTAATGGGATTTTATCCCCTGCAATATAGACTTTTTAACCTCTTTTTTTACCTATAAATTTGAAAGCATTCAAGAAAGGCATCGCATGCTACGAAGTGATTTTATTTCTTGAACCGTTTGAGAGAACTTGAAAGAATTAGGGGTTGTTGGAGTTATGAGATATATACTCTAATACTTATATTCTCCATTATAATATATCAGTTTGTGTTTTGTGTCGTTATTTTTATTTTTCTTTATATGTCATCTTCTTTAATATTTATTGTATAATTCGATCCGTCTCAACAAAAATCTTGGATAGAAAAAAAAATGGATCTTAAGAGTCTTCCTTCTTCAAAAGAAAGTACGAAAGCTGATGAGAACCGCCGATCCTCGGGTTATCATCCTAGCATTTGGGGTGATCATTTCATTAATGTGTCATTAAATAATAAGGTATCTATTATGTGACTCTTATATATACAGAGAGATGTTCTAATAAGAGATCCTTAACCATATTAAAGTTAGAGATAAATTAAAAAAAAAATTTTAATGTAGTGTATTTTGTTCTATAGTATATTGAAATCGATATTTTTTTATCTTTTAACTTATTCATAATTTTAATATGGTTAGAGATTTCTGAATGAAAATCTACTATATATTTAGATCATGATTTTGTTTATTTTATTGATGCAGTACACCAATGCGGAAGTCGAAAAGCGGCTTGAAACATTAAAAGCAGGAGTTAAAAGATTGCTAATGAGCAATAATACAGCATGGAAAACAATTGAAGAAATTGTGACTCTTGTTGATCAACTTCAACGCCTTGGTGTGGCCTATCACTTTGAAAATGAGATCAAAGAGGCCTTACAATCAATCTATAATAGCCATGTCAGTAGCAATTGTGATGTTAATTACGATCATAATAATGATCTCTACATAGTTGCTCTTCGATTTCGGCTTCTAAGGCAACATGGTTACAAGGTGTCAGCAGGTATGCATAAGCAAAAGTTTCAATCAATTTTTTCAACATATACTCAGTGGTAATTAATTTTAACACTTGAATTACAATAACGAAACAGATATATTTAAAAAATTCAAAGATGAAAAAGGTGAATTCAAGGCCATGTTAACAAATGATGCGAGAGGCTTGCTGTGTTTGTATGAGGCGTCATATTTGAGATTACAAGGGGAGAATATATTGGAAGAAGCATGTGAATTCTCTAGGAAGCACTTAAAATCTCTACGGCCCCATATAAGCACTTCTCTAGCTGACCAAGTTGAGCACTCCCTAGAGATACCTTTGCACAGAGGGATGCCAAGATTGGAGGCAAGGCAGTACATTTCCATCTATGAAGCAGACAATTCAACACGAAATGAGCTAATATTAGAACTTGCAAAGCTAGATTTTAATCTTTTGCAAGCGTTACACCGGAGAGAGCTAAGTGATATCTCGAGGTGATCAAATATCAAACCCCCCTTGAAATTTATCATTTGTCATGTACTGTTTTAAAACGTATTAAAAATCTCTCTATTGTTAAATGATCCTTTATGGTTCGATTTTAATTGTTTATTTTACCTATAAAATTATGATTTAAAATACTTTTGTTTATTAAATTGCTAGTAGCTAACTCCACAGAGATCGGCAATATTTTTTTTTCCCTCCATGAAACCTTGATGGATATGAGAGTTTAGAACACGAGGACGATTAATTTACTAGAACAACAATGGGGTTTTGATCATATTTCTGCATCAAAACTAGTAATTTACTTTATGAATTTGAAATCAATCCATTATAAGACTGAAAAGATCGATTTTACTTTGGAAAATCATAAATTTTTGCAGGTGGTGGAAAGATATTGATTTTGCAACAAAGCTACCTTTTGCAAGGGATAGGTTGGTGGAGTGCTACTTTTGGATGTTAGGAGTCTATTTTGAGCCGAAATATTCCATAACTAGAAAATTTATGACTAAAATCATCGCAATAGCTTCTGTCATAGATGATATCTATGATGTGTATGGCACTTTGGAAGAACTTAAGCTATTCACTCATGCAATTGAGAGGTGAGTGCAGATTAATAAGTATTAATAATGTGACAGTCGATTTTTCGTATAATCAAAGTATAATATCCACATTGTTTTTGGTAGGTGGGAAGTTGCGGCAGCAAATGAGTTACCAAAATACATGCAAGTCTGTTATTTTGCCCTCTTAGACGTTGTCAGAGAAATGGAGGACAAGCTGGTGAATAAAGAACCACCTGGTTGCATGCACTACGCGAAAGAGGCGGTAAGTACACCTCATAATCATGAACATACTCATTATCAATTTTCTTTTATTGATATACACAAATAAGTACATATATGGCGATCCAAATTGAATAATTAATTTGCTTTATTTTTTCCCAGATAAAAGGCCTGGTAAGGTCTTACTTTGTGGAAGCAAAGTGGTTCAATGCCAAATATGTGCCGACATTTGAGGAATACATGGAGAATTCTACAATGAGCAGTGGATACCCCATGCTTGCTGTTGAAGCTCTTGTAGGCTTAGAAGATATGGCAATTACCAAGCAAGCACTTGATTGGGCGATTAGTGTTCCTAAAATTATTAGATCTTCCTCCTTGATTGCTCGTCTTGATGATGACATCCATACTTACAAGGTATGTACTATATCGATAAAGAATTTATGACCGAATACCAAATTAAAGGAATTTTAACTACTTAATTTAGGGAGAATGATACGTAAGTCCTTAAATACTTCTTATATTAATCACCTCGGCTCCTAATTTATTTGTAATTACTCAAGACATTCATAATGCTATAATTTTAGTTTGGACTTTACCATTGAAAGACAAATGTGGTTTTCTAATATACCTTTTCTCACGCTTAAGGCACATTATTTCCTCCCTTAAATAGATTTATGGACCAATTACTCCTTTTATTGAGTAAAATTTAAATTATACCCTCGTAAATTTACTACCTTCAAATCACCCTCTTTACTTTTGAAAACGTCAAGTTACATTATTTTTTTATTCAAAAGAGAAGGGAAAAAATGAGGTGAGTTAATATTTTTTTTTTTAGTCTTCTTAATAAAAATGAGGGGTATATTAAAATTTTAAAAATATGAGGGTAATTTGAAAATAGTCAATTCACAAAGAGGATAATCTGGAATTAACCCATTTAATTAATAAAATTCTTCAGCCATGTTCCTCTAAAAAAATCCAGGGGTAGAGTCAAGAAATTGACTTAGAGTAACCATTATAAGATTACTGTTTTAGTTTGTACGGATCCTTACGGGGGACAAATTTTAAAATAAATTATGTCTGTCATAACTTTAAAAAAAAAACAAAATACATATTTAAGGTGAAAAAATTAAAAAAATAAAATTCTTGTGGGATCAATTGCCTACTCAATTTGTAAGTAAATGCCCTCCCTAAGTAGACTAATCACAATGAGGTTATAAGAGTAAAAGAACTCAAAAAGACTGTTTTTCTTTTGCAATTTTAACAGCACATAAATTAAGCTAACTGAATTTAATTTATTGCTTCTAAAAAAATTGTTAAGGTCGAGCAAGAGAGGGGGGATGCACCATCAAGTGTGGAATGTTACATGCAACAGTATGGTGTGTCTGAAGAAGAAGCGTGCTACAAAATCAAAGAAATGGTGGAAATTGAATGGATGAACATCAATGAAGAAATTCAAGATCCGAACCATCCTCCGTTGCAATGGCTTCTTCCTTCTCTGAATCTTGCTCGGATGATGGTGGTGTTATATCAAAATGGAGATGGTTATACTAACTCGTCAGGGAAAACCAAGGATAGAATCGCATCATTGCTTGTTCATCCTATTCCCATGTAACAATATTTAACTCTCTCTCCGACTGTATGCTCTTAAAATTATAAGTGTGCGTTTGAATTAAGTACTGGTGTGACAAATAATAACCATGCATCCCTGTGCAAGAATAACACGATGTCGCTCATCTGTGTAATGATACCATAATTGATACTTACTTTACTCTTTGTTGGATCAATAGGATCATTGCCAATCCTCTCAAAATGAATTAGCTGACTTTGTTTTTTGAGGCAGAGGTTATAAGTTGTCTATGCGGTTTGCTCTTTTATATGCATGAATCCTTACTTTCCTATGAATACTAGCTTTACATTTATTTCGAGGAAAAAAGCTTCTTACATCCCAGTTAAATAAAAAAGTTGAGTATGCTCAAAAATATAGTGGATTTTAATTAATAATTTGATATCTTCATAAATCAATATTACATGGGTCTACCAATGAGTCTTTGATCCAATGGGAGAAGCCTTGTACTTACAATGTTTAGTGCAAGGATTCGAACCTTCATAAAAGTTTTATGCAGGTTAATTTCAGTACTCCCTCAATTATCAACATAATTGAGTGGAGACAGTCTCTCCCTTACGAAATGTGAGTGGAGTAGCTACCCTTCGAATATTAGAGAGGGTTTAAAATATCGAACAAGTGTTTGGTGCCACAACGTATGGCGATGATCCCAATTGTGTAGTATGATTGTAAATATTAATTGGAGATGCTCTCCCTTACGAAATGTGAGTGAAAGTAGCTACCATTCGAATATTAAAGAGAGTTTAAAGTATCGGCAAGTGTTTCAATGTGTCAACGTATGGCGATGATCCCAATTCACAGAAGTATGATTGTAAATATTAATTATAATATTTGATGTAATATCAGTAAATCTTTGTATAACAGACTTCTAAAATATATATATATTACATGGGCCTTAACAGTGGCACATATTGTAAAAGGCCCGCATTGTAAATCTTGCCCGATACCAATCATTCAAGAATAAAATTGAATTTTTTAGTTGTATGGGACAAAACTATCATCTATTTCATTTTTTTTCCTATAATTTAAATTTTCTAATACAGCCTACTAACTCAATTTCCCTTAGTGGATTTTTTAAGTAAAAGAATTTTATTAACTCATCTAATTAATAAAAAAATTAAAACAGTTATTGACATTCCTAGCTCACATATTTATGAGAATCCAACCATGAAAACAATCATTTAGTCAACTAATTCTCACTTGCTTCTCTAACTTTTGAGGAAAGATATTCATTTCTTACTTCATGTTGTGTTTGATTAAAACTAGTGTCAACAGATTTTTAATTCTAGTATTGGTCGTATATGATAATTGACAATAGGATCAGGACGGGTCTGGAACAGATTTCTAATTCTAAAATTAGTAGTTATGTAATATAACAATAAACAATTAAAAAAATGCAGCTCCATTCAAAAGAAGGCTAATACCGTCATTTTACAACCCCCAAACCCCCTCCCTCATCTAGTTTTTATAAGTATCTCAAGATGAGGAGGGTTTTAGCTAAAAACCCAAGATGGCTTTGAGAGCGGCGATAGCGGCTCCTCGCGGCTTACGGCGGCTCTTTTCAACTTCTCCTTTTTCTTCTTCTTTGAACCCTCCGCAGCGACCCCAGGCCGAGCCAAGCACCAATCTTTTTATCTCCGGTACTATTAAAAATCTTTCCTTTTCAGTTTCATATTTTTTTTATTGAGTAATTAGTTTATCTTTCTAAATTCATCTTTTTGTTTTGGTCATTTTGTTTGGACTGTATTTTGTTTGTTTGTAGTTCTCATGGAAACTGATTTTCCTGAGTGTGATTGTTATTTCAAGATTAGGTGTCAGAACTTTTATTTATTTATTTATTGGGGAAAATTTGGAATCAATTCAACTGGTTGCTTGGGAATTGATGTTGGCTCTATTTAGTTTATGTGATTAGGGTATTTTTGGAATTGAGGTGATTTTGACTTTTAATTGCTAGCTGTCACGAGTAAGTAGGTCGATCCATTGGCAATACTAATTAACAAGTGAAATTGGTGTTGAACTACTAGTAAATTATTTATGATCAAATAAATGTCTATGTATACGCCTATTCATCCAAACAATAAAAGGATTTCTATAATTTGGTATTTTATGGCATCTTAGTTTGATTTTCTTTCTTTGATTCTTAGTATAATGTAGTAATTTTGGTTGTGTTTTCCATGATTTCTGAATTTAGTGGCCAATGTCGGTGTTTATTGTTCTTCTTTATTTAGATATTTAGGCATGAGGTATCTACATCGCAAATTAGTTGTTGATTTTACTGTTGTAAACTCTATAACCTGGTTTCATATTTTTATCTTTTTTCTTTGATAACTGTGGGGAAAATATCAGTTTAGTGTTGTGTTTTAGATGGTACTGCACTAGGCTGCTGGCTTTAAAAGGTGATTGTTTTGCTGGTTGTCCTACTTGATGCAGAGAGCAAACATGCCTGGTTACGTGTTTTGGAGATGTGGAAATTAAAGGAGAAATTTGTCATAGATCTGCCTGAGTTTGGATGTGGCATTGTTATTGATTTTATCAAAGGATGGTTTAGATCTTTAATAATTGAATTATCAGTTGAGTTGCTGGGCTGGTGATAAGAATTCAGCTCAAGCCTTGGTTTCGTAAGTTAGTACATTTGAAGCCTCTCATTTTAGTTGAGATCCATGTGAGTTTTATATTGAGGCACGTTTGTGAGGATGTTAATTAATTCCTACCCTTTTTCTTCAATTTGACTTTTCTCTATTTGTTATTATATCTATCATAATATATCTCTCTATCTTTGATGGTCGCTTGCTTGTTTGGGACGATTGGTTGGACTTTTCCAATATTATGACTTGTAGATATCAATGACTTGTTTTATTTATTTCTTTTTCTTCAGGTCTCAGTAAGCGCACGACTGACGAAACACTCAGGGAAACATTTTCTTCATTTGGGGAAGTGGTTCATGGTTTGTTCTTCTTCTTCAAGTTCTTAAATCTTTTACCTCTGTAGACTACTAACTGTTCCTTTTTGGCCATTTGCAGCTAAAATAGTGAAACATCGGGAATCTGGGTATTCTAAGGGTTTTGGTTTTGTTAAATATGCTACCCTTGAAGCTGCTGGAAAAGCCATAGAGGGCATGGATGGCAAGGTGAGTTTATCTATGGCCTCATTGTTGCATGCTCTTGCACAGATTATAAACCCGCTTCCAACCTTTTTGTATTGATGCCTTGGTGGAAAGCTGTGCAAAGTCCATCAAACATGATGCATCTAGAAGTACTTTTAAAATGCAATCGTTTTCTTTTCGGTCTTCAATTATTCTTCTTTTTCCGAGTTGTAATAGTTGTATTGATGGCAACCGGGTTGTAATAGTTGTATTGATGACAATGATCGGTAATTCACTTTTAAATTCTTTTTGTACTTATTTTTGGTGAACTGATTTCTTGTTTTGTGTTTTTCAGTTTCTTGATGGTTGGGTAATTTTTGTTGAGTACGCAAAACCCAGGCAACCTCCAACACCGCCATCTCAAAACAACACAAATTTCCAATATGGCCGGCAATGATGACCAGTTCCTGCCATTGGGGTTTGGTCAATATGTAATATTATGAATCATTCTCTTACAGGGAGAAATTGCTCGGTCAGTCATAGCAGAAGCCATGGAGGCATCAGCTTTGTAGGTGAACCTTGGTGATTTTACTGAGAAAGATATGCATTCTGAAGTCCATTCATATTGAACTGTTCAGTTATGTCCAAGACTCTTTTGCATTTGTTAGCTGTAATTTCTATTCTTGAGTGGTGACTGTTTGAAGTTCCGCATAATGAAAGGGGATTTGCTTTAATTTTTCTTTTGGAAATATTTTTCATTACCAGCAATCATTTGTAGATATGTGTTTAGCCGGCAGAAATACCAACAGTTGCAACTTTTAGATGACGAATCATCTGTTCAATAAGAATTAATATCCAAGTGACGATTGAATGCCCCACAAAATCATCTGTAGATGATATATTTGTAAATACAAATTTGATTTGTACTTCAGCTGAGTTTTACTTGAATTTTTGACGTATTGTTTATCAAAAGACCAATGTAAATTAGAGATATAAAGTAAAATCTCTGTGCATTGATGTGTCGGGAGCATATTAAATTCATTAATTTATAGAAATATTAATTAATTGATAAATTTATTAATTTATATGGTATTTATACAACACAATGAGCATACAATTTAATCAACTAAAAATTTATTGTATTTTATCAATCTAATATATTAAAATTAAATTAATCCACTAAATATAAATTTAATTAACAAAAATTATTCTCGCACTTTGAGAATTAAACCGCAGAATTTCTATAGGCAATAAGCAAAATTAAAGATGAGATTCAACTATGTTTAAATTTTAAAAAAAATATAAGTAACAATAGAGTCATAATTTATAAATCATAACGGTTATGTTTATAAATTTAGCAAATTAATTAGTTTATGATATGAATGAGACCATAGAATTATATAAGAGTTTTCAGAAAAAGTATTCTCTTATTAATTTATCGAAATTATTAATTTAGTTCTTTGGTCCAAGTTGGACCATGAAAAATTATTATAAAATAGAGTTTATTAATTTATCAAGTGTTAAATTATATAAATTTTAATGTACTATATTTATTGTAATTGGTGTCTAGTTTTCAAAGATTTAAAGAATTTTTGTTTATTGATAAAACAATAGATAGAACTAAA